>CABFOV010012435.1:0-11482 GCA_902141375.1 Timema poppense
ATGTATGTATGTATGTATGTATGTATGTGTGCTACTACTGTGCTAACTAGTAGCATTCAAACTTTTACACTTTACCAGTAGAAATAAAAGTTTTTCATAATTAATAGAGATTGTCAAGTTAATTTACATTTTAAAGAAAAGATACGTTTACGAATTAATCAAGTTGGGTTGAAATACTATTTCCACAAAAAGGAAACAAAAAATGAAAAACGATAGACACCAAATTGATGCTCGAATGTTGGTTCCCTTAACACGTGGTCTCAAAGTAAAAAAAAACAAAAACAATAGTAAACCTATATTTACCCCCTCATATATCAAAAATTAAACCCCGTAGCAGAAGAGGAAATAATTTTTTATTTTTTTTGTTTTACTTCAACAATCGTAATTAACTTCTTCTACATGAAAGCGTTAAGCACGCATGATCCTGATATAACACATATAAAAGTATGTATGTAGATACATAGGTTTTTATCCTTACAAAAAAGGGGTAAAACAATTACATAACCATCAAATTTATGACGCTTTTTTTTTAACTACTTTGGCCCGAAGCGGCCGATAATTCCGGGGCTATGTACTTCCACGGAAATACAAACGCCAAGCAGTGTTGCTAACTTCATGCGTGGGGAGGAGTTGGACGACAATATAGGTCGACGGCTAGGACCAGAGATGGGACATCTACCTTTTTTTTTAAACTGCTCTTCAAAGTGGCAATTTTATTCCCGCTTTAACATAAACTACTTTAGTATGTTATTTTTATGACATTCTCCCCCACACCCCAAAACAATATGATGAGAAAAAAAAAAGTTGTTCCTTCTTTGAATTTAATGTTCACCATAAGTAAAATGAAGTCAACTTAACAACACACGCTTTTTAAAAAATTGGCATAATATTTTGCATTTTAGACAGTTAACCAGTCCATGGTGTCTGCACCTTGGACATCATAATTATATTATTATTATTATTATTAGCACCACGTCTTACTACCCGTTCGGGCTATACGCACTTACGCTAATGTTTAATGGTAGGGTGATTGTGAGATGAAATGGAGGACCTACAGTTTAACGTGGAATCCGAACCACGGTGGAGGCCTGGCATTCCCCACATTCACAAGTTGTCTTGTCAGAGGTGAAGGAAGGGTTTGGCAATCAGATAAATCTGTGCCGGGACCGAGGATTGAGCCCCAGACCTTCAGTACAGAAATCTGACACCTTACCCCTAGACCACCAGGTCACCCGGTATCATAATTATAGTTCCCCCAAACGCACGCCAATTAGGAGCTTTTTTATCAACTTGTAGTAACCCGCAGTGTCGGTAGCATGGTATAACGCGTCATTCTCGTGTAAGACTATATTGCCGTTGACGGGGAAATTAGGGGTTCGAATCCCGGTCAGACATACGAGGTCCACCCCTCGTCCCCCCATCCCTCCTCCGATGGTTTCCCACATTCATTAAAATAAGTTCCATTAACATAAATGGGATTTGTCCGTAACGCTGGAGGTTTGTATTAACGGTCTGGAAATGTAACGTGGTTTGGTCCAAGCACCTGCTCCTGAAGGATAAATAGATAGACCGCACTCATTGCAGGGTCTTACGGTTGTTCCCGGTTTAAACAGTCAAACTTTGGTAAGTGCTCGGGGATCGAAAAACTAACTTAAACTATATTTGGGAGATTAGCTTATTTTCACTTCCTTTTCGAGCAAACAGCAAACAACTTTTTTTTTTTTTTAAATACTCAACAGAACGGACAACGTATGTTGGTAAAGGAGGTACCATCTTCTGCAGATAGCGGATGTCATGTGGTTCACACAACGTTAGTCTTAGATTTATAGATTGGACAGCAAAAATAAATAAATAAATAAAAATAAAGGTATTAAATAAAATATTACATTTATTTATTTAGATCAAAATGATGGTCTCCAACTAGGAGAACAGAATTTCATCGAGTGGTTGATCGACATTGCGTGTATGTAGATATTTGTCTGTGCATAACTCCTTAAGTAGTAAGTAATTAATAGCTGTGGCTGGAATGTCAAACTTAAAGGAAATATAAACTTGTACAACTTTCAAAGCCATTTTTTTACTTAATATTTTTAAATCTATTTAATGTTTTTAGCCAAATAATAACGTGGTTTTTCGATGACTTTCACATGTCTCATTGGATGTTTCATACCGGATTAATCATAAACTATGCTTTTGGTGTTTTTTAATTTAAGGTATTTAACGTGTACTTTCTGAACCGACTGATTATAACTGATTATATTAGCATACAGTAATTTCTATGAGCGATAATAAAATGGCCTACCTATTTTGCCGGGTAATTTATTTTCACATACCTTTCGCTCTTTTTTTTTAAGATCCTACAATAAACATGGGACCAACGGTTTTACTTCCCTCCTAAGGAAGTTGTGCTACGGATTTTTATCACTAAAGAAAAATCAGTCAACCCCAGCTGGGTTTTAACCCACGAACATCGGGTAATGAGATGAAAACTTTACCCCAAGACGATAAACGTCGACTAAAAATAAATTAAAGTCCTTTGTAGTCCAGTTTGTAATGTTTTATTTGTATATATTTAGTTAGAATGATAATGTAAAGCTCTCAACTAAGTGATTTTATTCTCAATCAGTTTGGTATCCATCGTAAGTACATACGTCACAAGTTGCTTATGAGAGTCAAGTGAGGAGTTTTAAATCTAGGAGACATTTCCTGTCAACGCGTCACGACGGCCAATTGCTCTTACAGTTAGTCTAGACGAGACAGCAATAGATATGTGGGAATCGCTGTCCAAGATATCACGTGATTGTCCGACGTGGATAGAAGCCCATTGATTGGTGCTTTATGCGCTCATTGGAGGAATCTTTGATTTGATTCATTTTTTTCGGTTCTTTTATTTAACAGAAAAACTAAATACGCTTGCAGTACTTTCAATGGAGAAACATTTCCTGAATTGTCATCCAGAGATCAAGGAGAAAATTATTGAACTTTTTGCGCAAATTAAAACAAGAATGGATTTCATTTTTAAATGAATAGATCAAGCTTGAACTGTAACAATTTAAGTTAAGGTAAGAAAAAAGATGGTTTTTGTTTTGTTAAGATTTTATCAAGTTCCTGAATAAATTATCTTTGTATTCATATTTTTTCCCCTTTTACACAATTTTAAAACAAAGGCTAACAATTTTCTAGAGCAGCACCCCCACTAATTTTAGCTCCAAGCCGCCACTGATTTTGATACATCAATATCTGAGTGAAATTCTGGGCTTCTACAACAATTCGTTTTTAAGAATGTTTACGGCAGGTTTATTATATAACCAGCAGCTGGATTTTAGAGAAATGTTTATTTGGATATACTTAAATATATACTTTGCACATGATCTCCTATACTCCATTCACGGTAGGAATTACTCTCTGAAAGGTCTTTTTTCCTACCAACACCCTACTATATAATATATTTCTGGTAGGGAAAAAGGCCTTTCAGAAAACAATTCCTACGCTGAACAGTCTTTAGTTGTACAAATGTATACTCTAAAGATAATTTCTTGGTAGTTTTATTTTTCTGCTCCACGTCTTTCTACCCGTTATGATTACATGCCTTTGTACTAATTACAATAGTTTATTAGGGTAAGGTTGAATTTAGAGGAAGTGTATACGTATTTGCTTTGGGGAGAGAGGGTGGAAAAACATTTAGGAACAACACCCTTCAGTTCACCCAACCAGGATTCGGACCCCAACCTCCCCGTAATCGGTATTCCGGTCTTTTGCGAGAGGGATGCCTGAGAGACTATGTGTCACCTACTTAGTCAGCGAGGTCCTTATTGATGCTTTGAAATTATAAATCTATCAAAGGAGAATAAAAAAAAAGTATTTTTTTTCCCCTGATTAATTAATTTTAAAATATGAAAGAAAGGCTTAAGAAAGTCAAACGATTATCGACCGAAACGACCCCTACTCTACATACCCTTTCATGTAAAACTACTACAAACCTAAACGTAGTAAATTAATTGATTATAAAAAATTAATTAGCCTACAGCATTAATAATTAAATGCTTGAAATATATTCATATATTTTTTTTTATTACAACACAAAAATGTTACGAGCTACTAGGTTTTCCAAGAAACCTTAAGTTTTCAAATTAACAAGTTTACTTCTGTCCTTTAGTTTATAGCTTTATTATGGTACATTTTCCCAAACAGATTTCAGCTTTTCAAATTAGGTAATATAAAAAGAAATAATAACCATCAAGACACGTATACAGAAGAAAAATCGCATATGTCACAGGAATTGTTTTTACAAAAATCACAAAATGTCTTAACTTAGGTCAGGCATTAACACGAGTTTTTAAGATACAGGAGTAAAGGTTTTTTTTTAACTCTTTAACAGTTTTCATAGCAAAAACAACTAAAAACATCTTTTTGTAATTAATAAGTAAAATATGACTTCAGTAGATGAATCTAAATTAATTTTTCTACATATCGTGATCCTAAGAGTTATTTAATTCTTGTAACATAAAACTTAGAATTATTAAAACTCTTATCCTCATTTAAAAAGTTTATGTTCAGATACCATTATGCTAATGACAAATATTAATAACTATTGAAATAGCTATGCGTAGTAAAAATATCCGTTTAACATGGAACGCGAGAGAAGCTAAGTGCTTTTACAGGTTTTATAGCAAACTTTTATATGAAATCAACAGTTGTTGAATATCTGTTAAGTATAAACTGAAATTTATAAACAATTTTTTCTTTCAATTTAAAAAGTTAATGCCGCTATGCTCATGACATATTCAACAACAGTTGATATCACCTTGTAAAAAAAATTAAACTTTTATGTTTCTACTGGAGCAAATATTTGATTTATTTTGTAAAAAAAAAGAAGTGTTACCATAAAAATTGCAAAAACATTTACCTTTCTCGCATTCCCTACACTTTCACCTCAAAACGTTAAAATAGCGCTAAGAGCAAATATAATTCTTCATCCCTCATCGTGATATATATATATATATATATATAACACCACATCTTACTACCCGTTCAGGTTATACTCCTGTAAACTAATTGCACTTATGTGTTATAGATTAGGAAAGTTTAATTTATAGATAGTGTACCCGCATTTGCATGAAGGTAGGGTGGAAAACAATTTATGAAAATCACCCCTCAGTGCACCCAACCACGATCAAGCCCCGATCTCCCCGTCTTAGGCAGTCTAGTCTAACACTAGCGTAGCGACCTAAACCATGCGGCCACCGAAGCATGTGTGAGGTTATAATGAAATTGCATCAGACGGATGAGGGGGGTGGGTGGGTGGAGAAGGGAGTGAGGGGTGAAGGGAGTGGAAATAGAGATCCCTGCCATCCCATTTCGAAACTACTCTACCATTTCGAAACTACTCTACCATTCTACCATGACATATGAAACATACTTTAGACTGCTTTCAAAACATCTCTCATTCTGTCAACGCAAACTTCTCGCGAAAATTGTCTTTTGTAAACTCTCGCCATTTCCACCCAGAGGAGGGTTAAAAGATAAAGAAGGTGGATATACAAATAATATACTGAAAGGGTCTGAGCCCCTGTTTCAGACAAAACCATGAATAGAAATAACAGGGGGAAAAAAAAGGGCATCCCTCTAACGGGTTTATTTCAGGGGTCGGGGAAAGCATGAACTGTTTATTCAGATAACAATATGTGTCACGTCATTTGACATTCCTTTACATCGAACCTCGTACCTTCTTTTCTGGATTTTAACTACACTTCTGGTGGTCTTGGGGTAAAGTGCTTGCCTCAGGGCCGAATGCTAGTGAGTTCAAACCCAGCTGAGGTCGATGGATTTTTTTCCTTGAGCGATAACAATCCGTAGCACAACTTCCTTCGTAGGGGAAGTAAAGCCATCGGTCTCATACCGATTGAGGCTTTTAAAAGAACCCTGAAAGGTACGGGAAAAATACTTTTACTCGCGAAATTGGTAGGCTCTTTCGCGTTCACTCATATAACCTCTGTATGGAAGTAAACGGGGAATCACCACACTTTCTGAACTCTTCTAATATATGGGATTACTACCAGATGGTGCGGGCAACCCTAGCCAGCTGAAGGGATGAGTGTATGCCCAGCTCCGGATGGATATAAATTACATAAGACCAACCTTCGGGTTGAAGTACTATACTGGTGGTTTAAACGGCGTCTGACTACCCGTTCACGTTATACGCACTTACGCTAATGTGTAATGGTAGGGTGATTGTGAGATGAAATGGAGGACCTACAGTTTAACTTGGGATCCGAACCACGGTGGAGGCCTGGCATTCCCCACATTCACAAGATGTCTTGTCAGAGGTGAAGGAAGGGTTTGGTAGGCAGATAAATCTGTGCCTGGACAGAGGATTGAACCCCGGACCTCCAGCACAGAAGTTCGACACCTTACCACTAGACCACCAGGTCACCTCAGATTATACATGTCCATGTCCCTATTTTGAGCTAGTTCTATCCAGTCCACCTCATTACACCCTATCTCTATCTTGAGCTTGTTCTATCCAGTCCACCTCATTACACCCTATTTATTTTTGGCACTTTAATATAAACTTCTATTAAAAAACAATAATGCTCGAGTCAAGCGATAGCTGTAAAGAAAGAAGTGGATTTGCTATAATTGATACAGTTTTATGTTCTAGTTAATATGATCAAATTCATAATTAAATTTGGAACGTTTCAAAAAAATAAAACGTTCAGTTAAAATAGGCCTACATCGATTTACGGGCTAGAAAGAATGCAAGCATTCAGTTTGATGAGAATATAGCGATTCTTTAGATGAAGATGATAGGTAGTAGGATTCTGATACAGTCCAAGTTTAATAGGAAAAAGTTTTTAAAGTTTTTTTTGTTACGGCCAAAATTGAAACTTTTATACTATTTTATTTATGATATTTTATGGATATTGATAATATATATCTAGCGTGACAGATGCACACAGTAAGATTTGACGTATTAACATATGAAGGTAGATCTACCAGTAATGTAACTTTTACAGATGTGAGATAAGGTTCTTTCTTTGAAAGTTGGACTGTAGGAAGACACTTGTATCGTTATTTTTTTTTTGTGGTCAACATTCATTAAAATGGTTTTGGTAACTTTTATTAACATCATCAAAAAATAGTCCCTTTATACTTAAAAGGGAGTGTATTTCCTATCCCTGTGTATATACTACTATACTTACGTGCGTATATTAAAAAGTTAGGTCAGCCTTTTTATTCAGCACACACGCACACGCACACAAAAGGTAACCGAGTCAACGCATGAAAAGCTCTCTGACAAAGAGTATTCTTCAGCACCGGATTATGTGAGACGCGCCTTACAGCGTACAGGTAGGCTGTACCGTCACACAATGGGCACCAACCGACTCTCGAGGAAAATAAACGAAACTCAAAGACAATAAGATAGGATGAGAGAAGAAGATAGGGGTGAAAATAGAAAAATAGACAAGAGAAAGGAAGGAAGAGAGAAAAATAAAAAGAGAGTGGAAGAGAAATATAAAAGGAAAAAGAGTATGAGACAAAAAACGAGATATAAAAAAAAGAATATAAAGAAGAGAGGAAAAGAAAGAAAGAAAACGCCAGAGAGGAAGGGAGAGAAAGAAAGCTAAAAAGTTATAGAGAAAGATAAATTTAAAAAAGTAATATTATTATTAATAATACTATAAATATTTACCTGAAAGTAAATATTTACTTTAATACTTGCACGACTTGGAGAAAGTTTGGCTGGAAAAGAAGGTATCCCTCTCATGCAGTGCTTACCTGGAAAAAGACAAAAAAAAAAAAGAATTCAAGAGTTAAAATTGTGAATTAAATATTTAAAATAAAATATAGACTGAATATTTTATTGACGAGATCAAACGCCCTTTTACAAAGTCATCACATAAATCACATAATTCGACTACATATTTTCTATCGATTTCCATCCAGTTATTTCACTGCTCCTGTACAAAGTGTGCCTAAAAACACCTAAAAGACCTAGATCCAAGTTAAAGTAGACTCGTATAAGATATTTTGTAAATTGAAAAAAATAAAAATAAAAAAAATTCTTCAAATAAACACGAAATTATGAAGAAATTAAGCAGAAATTTTTACCATGCTATAATTTGATTATTATTTTCTTGTAGTGTAAGCCAACTTTAGGCTACAAAATTGTGAAATACGCAGACAAACTCGACGAAGAATTTTAAATCAAATATATAAACTTCAATAATACATTTTAATTATGTAAACATATGTAAATGATATTTAAACACCTCAGATTAACATGTTATTTTGAATGAACATGAAATAACACCAAAAATTAGGATTTAAAAAACGAAATGTATCTAAAAATGAAACTATTTTTACGGGGTTCTAGCAATCAATTATGATCACGAACTATCAGATAACGCAGCCAACTTAGACTCGATAGTCAACTTTTAACTGCCACTTGTACAATTATAATAATTGTATGGGCCCACATATCACTATGAATCAAACAGACAAAGCCATTATATTTGTACCGAGTTGGGAGGTGTCTGCGTTATATGATAGCTATTGAGCTTAATTGATCCCTCATAATTATGTATCTTACGATTTCTGTTCGTCACCCAAAATAAAGTCTTAAGATTATTATTATTATTAGCACCGCGTCTTACTACCCGTTCGGGTTATATGCACTCACGCTAATGTGTAATGGTAGGGTGATTGAAGGGTGATTGTGAGATGAAATGGAGGACCTACAGTTTAACGTGGGATCCGAACCACGGTGGAGGCCTGGTATTCCCCACATTTACAAGTTGTGATTAATACACGTCTTGTCAGAGGTGAAGGAAGGTTTGGTCATCAGATAAATCCGAGCTAAAATAGTTTTAATATGGTCATTCATTTAATTAATATCAAATCCTGGATGTGATTATACCGTTGGAAGCGTAAACTATTTACGCTGCGCATATAGTCAGTGAAATTTTAAATTTCCTTCTAATTTCAACGTTTGAATCTCAAACGTGTGTATTAATTTCTATATGATGCAAATGCATCTAATTTCAACTTTCCCAATTCCTAACCCAGTACTTAGGTGGGGACTTGGACGGGTAGTAAGGCGTGGTACTAAAAAAATATGCAATTCTTGCAGAAGGCATGAAGCAAGGTAACAATTCAGGGTTCCACGGCCACAACTTGTGAATATCATGGCAAAATATGTTTGTACTTTGCGCGATCAACAATCTAAAGAGAGCGTCACCAGGGATAAAAGGGGGAAGGTGGGGAGGGGGGCTGGTTTAACACACTCTTCTCGAGGTCACCGGTCTAGTGAGAGAAAAGAAGATCCTTCCACCAAGTACCAAAGTAGGTGGGAGGGGGGAGGAATGCATTAAAACCCACCCTTCGAGGTCACCTGTCGAATATGAAAAGAGAAGGTTGTTAATGCTTTCTAGTGGAGAGATATGGAACTAAGCTCTTGAGTCGTCAAGGTTGTCAAGTCTGGAAGGTCTTTTTTTCTCTACCAGAATAATTCCATGTAGTAGTATTATGATAGTAAAAAAACCTATACCTGTATTTCTAACAAAATTAACGCATAAGTCCAAAATTTGTTGTTTGGCGTAGACTTTTTAACATTTCTTGGTGGTTTCTATCTTTATATATATATATATATATATATACACACAACATACATATACACACACATACAACGGTATGATTGTCCAAGATAAATTAAATGTTTCAATAGGTCTAGTTTCTCCACACATAATAATAAGAACAGTTCTTGAATATTTCATCATGGCCATCACAAAATTTTAACACAGATTTTTAAAATTAAGATAAAAAGTCCTATTAAAATTTTACGATGCCCTCTACAAAATATTCAAGAACCGTTTGACACTAAGATTTTGGAAAACTACTATGTGTGTGAGGAGGGGGTGGAAGGGGGGGAGGGGGGATATTGACAAGGGGGTTTCTCATAAAAGTAACCAATCAAGGTCAAACCCCGGGCTTTCAGAGACCATTCAGGCACGCCAACAGCTCACCTAAATCTTATGATCCACACATACAGTATATCCTCTTCACTACTGGGCAGTTTTATTTTTAGAGACAAATGAGCACAGCTGCGCGGATGTATAAGATATCAATTTAGTAGGCTCGTGAGATTAATGGGCTAAGGGTTGAGGGAATTGAGGAATTGGAATGTGGGGGTGGGAGGGATGAGGGGACTATTTGGGATGAACAGTTTCCAGAAACTGTTAGCGCAGCTTCCAACTCTTGCCCGATGTTAAGGGTGAGAAGGGATTACTGTAGTTATAAATAACAGGATATCAGAAGAGAGAGATTGCAAAAGGCGGTGTAAGGGGGGTGGGAAGGTGGAGGGAGATGAAATGGGGGAGGTGCCGTTTAAACCAAATATATTGCTTCCTCCAGAGGAATGGTTCCTTCACCTAAAATAGAAAGTGTTTTAATTTTGAGATTAATTTGAATATATATTTTTACGTTCTTAACATCAATTCGAGTATTTCAATAGACTAGATAGACGTATATTTCCGCGGACTTTTTTTAATCTACATCCTGGCGGAAAGATTACTACAGGATATTTTCGTGACCAAGCCAAATACCCTGAGTTATATTTGATTTATAAAAATTCGTTTGCAAAAAAAAACCTACTTAAGGATAAAAATAATAGCTTTATGACACTGTAAGACTATATTTAGAATTTTTAAGAATTTATGTATTTTTTGTTTGTTTCAACGTTATATATTTAAAACAAGCTTAATTAAACGCAAATTCAGTATCATGGGAAATCCTATCTTGATTGTTCGTGACGTCACAGGTAGGCATGATCTTTAAAAAACTGCACCAAAAAAACCCTGAGCCGTGGGGGGTATTTTCCAATGTAAATGATAGTTTAGAAATCTAATCAGATGAATATCAAGTCTAACACTAATCTAATAAGACTCATGTTCGGTGGATTTCGGTCATGAGAACTAGGTTCGTATTCAATTACGATCCAAACGAAGTAGGGTCGAACAAAAATGTACCAAGAGACGTCCCTCAAGTTGGAACGGGATCCAAACTTCCCCGCAGACCTAGGTATTAACAATAGTATCTCTTTTTACCAACGAGATTCAAGTCACGTGGACATTCCGTTTAGAAAAGTAATACTTGACTTCATAGGATGTGTAGAGATAGAGAAACACAATAAATATTGAGAAATGACAAATTAAATATAAAGAGAGAGAGAATGAAAGATAGAATTAGAAAGAAAGCCAAAGAAAGAAAAAGATAAATAGATAGAAAGAAAAATAAAATGAAGAAAGAAAAGGAAAAAGAAAAAGAGTGAAAGATAATGGGATAAGTAAGAAAAAGAAATAGAGGAAGAGAGAGTGAAAAAGAGAGAAGAAGAGCATGATATAAAAAGAGATAAGAAAATCGAGAGAAATGATAAGAAAAATAAAATAAAAACAGAAAATAAATAAAGAGGGAAGGAGAAAAA
>CABFOV010012436.1:0-11482 GCA_902141375.1 Timema poppense
AGGGTATGAGGACCTTGTTTGTTTTTTGAATGTTGTCAGGGTATGTAGACCTTGTTTGTTTTTTGAGTGTTGTCAGGGTATGCAGACCTTCTTAGCAGCGCATATTACTAACCATTAGGTTTATACGCTTATGTACTAATTACGCCAATGATTTTAAGTATTAGGAAGGGTATATTTAGAGGAAGTGTACCCACACTTGCATAGATAGGGAGTAGAACAATATTTTGAAAAACCACCCTTAGTACACCCGACCAAGATTAGAACCGGGTTCTCTTCATTCTTGGCAGTCTAGTCTACTGCGAAAGAGATGCCTTAGACCATGCAGCCACTGAAGCGGGCTGCACACCTTGTTAAAATTGGAATTCGTGATGTGTTCCCACATACTCGGTCCCCAATGGACCGATCACACATAGGTTATGTTTTACATACTTCACATGTGAATGTGTTTTCGTTGGTGTCTACCTGGCCAATCAATGTTATACTGGAGAATGGAAACCATTTAGTTGTACACTTTGAACAAAATCATACTTACCCTGGAAATTACTTCATGGCTCGCCACTGGAGGAGGGTAAAGTAGAGGAAGTACACCATAATTACCGTTTAGAGTGGTTGGGAAAGCCACTTTTAGCACACCTCTCCTAGCTTCAGACCTCGACTACTCCATCACCGACAGTTCAATAATTTACGGATCTGATGCCTTAGACGGCGTGACATCTGATCATCAAGGGTGTAGAAAGTTGGATGTTGGGGGGAAGGTGGGGGGTGGATCCGGATTCCCCCTCCCTGGAATTTTATGGACTTTTCCTTCTATGGGTATCTATATATAAGTAAAAACACTTTAAAGGTATAGTAACATTCTTTAGCGAGCCCCCATCATTCACCCCCCTAGAAAATCTAGCTTTCTACACCCTTTATGATAGGGTTCTTTAAGGTGAGAGTATAGTGAACCTCAGTTAAGAGCAGTTTTTTACAGTGTTTTTATATCACAACTTTGTTTGGTCAAAATAAATCAAATATTTCTCCAATAGAAACAAAGAGTTTTATTTTCTTCACATGGTGATATCAATATTTCTTGAATATCTGTCCAAAGTTGTCCTGGAATTTAATGACAATTAATTGTTTTCTCTTAATTTAAAAGGTTTCTAATCTAATGCCACTATGCTCATTACAGATATTCAACAACTGTTGATATCACCATGTGAAGAAAATTAAATTAGGTTTGTAGTCAAGCAATATTTTAATTATTTTGGCCAAAAATGTTTTGATATAAAAACCGAAAAAATACTGATCTTTAATTCGCGTTCTCTACATTATAAACTTAACTAAGATGGTTTTAGTGACTGATATCTCATTCTGCTTGTGTGCCTAAAATTCCGATACAACTGTGGATTCTCCAGATGGAATATGTTTCGGGGAGCTTGGCTGTTTCCCCAAGAGACCTCCTTGGTCGACAGCCCAGCGACCCGTCCCTGACCCTAATAGCCCTCAGGTGATCAACACAAGGATCGCTCTCTACTCAAGGTAACTCTCACCAGAAACATATGATCTAACCTATTTCTTTTCCTCGTTATGTAACCGCCCGTTATGTTGGGTCAACTTGTAGCTTTAGAACTAATCGACAGTTCTCAACACAACATATTAGACACATCGGCATTCACCGTAAGACTCTTGATTTATATTTTTTAAATTTATATTTTTAAAATTACTACACCCACCAGTTTGGTTTTATTTATGTCTAAAGATTAAATAAACGGTACCACGCAATCGTAAATATTTTCTCATAAATTATATTATAATTAGGGACAACAATTTTAAAACCCACTTCGGTGGCCTCGTGGAACTACTCTCGCAGTAGTCTAGACTGCTGATAACTGGGAAATCGAGGTTAAAATATCGGTCGGGTGTAATAAGGGTGGTTTTCCGAAACGGTTTTCAACTCTCACTCCATGCACATGTGGGTACACTTCCTATAAATATAACACTACTCACCCCAAAACCATTATAGTAATTAGTATATAAGTGTATAACCAGAATGTGTAGTAAGAAGCGGTGCTAAAATAAATAAATAAATTAAAAGTAGGTTATCAATCATCAGTAAACTACCCATAAGTAAATATTTATCAGATTTTAAAAATTATATTAAGGGCCATTCTTATGACTCCTGGATAGATATTAATCTGGCAGATAAATATTTCTATCTGGTGTATAAGTTAAAAGTGCGTCTTATGACTGCCAGATAGCATTTATCCGCCAGATAAAAGGTATTTATCCATCACATTTTTATCGGGAGGTTTAAGTACCTGATAAATTTTATCTGGGAGTTAAAATGGTTGTTGCCATAGTGACGCGTTGTTTTTAATGAGGTTTCACCTATCAGAATCTGTTTTTAAGTTAAAATCTTGTTTCACGTGTTTAGTAAGCACAGGCCTGAGCTCTAACTATATAAAATTAGAACATTTAATTCACTTTTATATAAACTGAAAAGCTATTTGTAGAGTTATATTTATATAAGAACAAATTATCTACATGTGAGTACAATAAATTAAATTTTATAAACGTTATACTCGACTATTGCCCACATTTTGGCAGACCCCGAAATTTGTACTTGCAAGACAACTTAGCTTTTGTACCCACGTGACACCATCTGTTTCCTCACACTCGTTTAGCCGCCATTATTTAACAAATGTTGAGCGTTCTCACCACTCGCTAGGTTGTAGCGCTATCAACAGGGCTTTATACGCATGCGCGCACCAGTAAAAACAGTACCAACCTTCCGTTTTCTGCATAAAAATAAATTTATCCTTCAGATAGCTATCCGGCAGATAAATTCAGTTCATAATACACGTAAAATATTAAATTGGCTGATAAACTTGATCTGATCGCTAACTTTAACCTCCCGATAGCAATATTTATCTAGTAGTCATAAGACCAGCCCTAAGAAGACCTTTTTAGTTATAAATTATGAATACAATAGTTAATGGTACATTTTTAAATAATATACTTTTCAAAAATTAGTTTTCAGTAAGCTACCCTTAAAAACAATTTAGGTATTCATTTTGGCTAAAACTATTCACACAATTTTTGAAAATATTTAATCAACTGTCCTTAACTTTGGTGACTAGAATCAAACTAACGATTTGGCTTTGTGGTAGGACCCCATAACATCTAAATACCAAATTTGAACGAAAGTCATCAAATAGGTTTGGCTGTAGCCCCAGGGACAATGAGAATTGTAAAAATAATCCTTTTGGGATTGGTAGCACATAAAACATCAACATAATCTGGGGGGAGGGGAGATGGTGGGTTTATAAAAGTTCAATATCACAAAACTTTATTTATATGAGCAAGTAAAAAGACGCGATGCACACGAATTGCATAGAAACTAATCCGTGTCCTGTTAGGTCTTGCGGTTTAAGACACCCATAAAATTTTTTGAAATGGTTTGTTTTGAAATGCTTGGATTTAAATGTTCTAAGCACTTGTATTTTTGACATTTTTTCCCTATTTTATTGAAAAATTGTATAATAATAATAATAATTGTGTCACATATATTTATATTGTAAACTGTACCAACAATTGCAATTACGTTGGATTTTAATTTTAACTAAGGGCTAGTTTTTTTAGTCCAACCTATTAAAAGAGGGGGAAAACTATCCCTAGCAGAGAAAATATTGCTTTTATGAGCTATGAAAACAATTATACAAACACAATATAATTTCTTCTAAAGAGAAGGCTTTTAAACTTAAACTTAAATATAAATATACTGGAATACAACTTAATAGTGTGAATAATAAACTGAGAGAAGAGATATAAAACAAGATAAACAGAACATATTTGTATTTGACGTTGCAATGAATAAATTAAGAAAACCAGCAGTAATTTTACAAAATTAATTTAAAAGATCTTTATTATTCGTTTTACTTACTATGCAGTCTATGTAGTCGTAGTCTTGTGTTGGACTAGACTAACATCTAGTAAGTATCTCTTAGGAGATACCATTTGCACAGGGGGGTACCACTGCTGGAGGCGGGTTTAAAAGCTCCACCAATAAAAAAAATTGTATTGGAGGGGCGATTGCCCCCATTCTCGCCCCCCTTCCACGGTTCCGCGCCTGTGTCCTATAATCCCCTACTTGAACTGCGGAATAAAAAAAATCTGGGCCAACTCTTGAGTCCTAATCTTACACTGAAATGCAGAATAAACAATATAATAATTTTTTAAAAAAAGCAAATAAATGGTCTCTGAACCAGGTAATTGCACGCCCTTTAAATTTATGTAAGAGAAACGCACCAAAATGTTATAGAAAAGCGCATGGAATCTTATCTCAAAATCAATAGGTTAGGTTTTTTATTGATAAGATTATTATACATAAAAATAATTCTGTACCTCCCATGTAATTGAACTTGTAAAGTTGAAGTATTTAATTTATTTAAGATATATAACGTGCACTTTCTTAACCGGCTGGTTATATCACCACATGAGAATATCAATTAGCGAGAATGAAATGGGTTGCCGGGAAATGTATTTTCACATAATTTCCAGGGTTATTTTACATGCCACAATCGACATGGGACCGACAGCTTTACTACCCCTTTGAAGGAAGTTGTGTCACGGAATTGTATCGTTCAAGAATCATTAGTTGACTCCAGCTGGGCTTGAACCGACAAACATCGGGTCCTGATGTGAGCACTTTGCCCCTAGACCACCAAGGTTGACAAAAACAAACGTAAAGTTGCAATTAAATTACCAAGTTTGGTCTTGGTCCAACTAATGTGGTTAGAATTTACTTGAAGTGGTAGATAAAATTGAACATCCTTAGATTCCTGCTAACAGGTACATTTTATTCTGCCATTTGAGCTTCTCCTTAAAATAATATTATTTCTCTCATTAAACGCACTCTAAAGTAATAATACCATTATTATTGTCATCGTCATCATCATCATCATCATCACCACGTCTTACTACCCGTTCGGGTTATACGCTTTAAGTAGGTACTAATTACGCTAATGGATTAGGAATTGGGAAGGTTGAATTAGAGGAAGTGAACCCGCATTTGCGTGGAGGGAGAGTGGAAAACCATTTAGGAAAAACCACNTTCGGGTTATACGCTTTAAGTAGGTACTAATTACGCTAATGGATTAGGAATTGGGAAGGTTGAATTAGAGGAAGTGAACCCGCATTTGCGTGGAGGGAGAGTGGAAAACCATTTAGGAAAAACCACCACCAGTTCACCCGACCGAGATTCGAACCTCGATCTCCCCGTCCTCAGCAGTCGAGCTCAACACGACTAGCGCGTTAGCCAACTACGTCACCGAGGCGGGTAAAATATATTTAAAAAAAAATCATTCAAATGATTTTTCTTAGAACACTTAGTAAATGCATATATTCAGGTCCATAAACGTACTAAATTAATTATATGAAGGTTTATATGTGAAAAATTATAAATTAATTTTTAATTATTGCGGGACTTTTGATAAGATTTAAGTCGCTTGGGTTCCAAAAAGTTTGACGACCAATATATATATAAATCTTCTTTGTGGTCTAGTGGTAATAGTTCCTGGCTACGGATCCAGAGGTCTCGGGTTTGATCCCCGGCTTTTCAAAAAATATTCTGTGAAGCAGTGGGTCTAGAAAGGGGTCAAACTCAGTCTCGTGAGGACAAATGAGGAGCTACTTGAGTAAAGAAGTAGTTTCTCTGGTTTAGAAAACTGAAATTAACAGCTGGAGGGCTCGTTGTGCTGACCACATGACACCTTATATCTCCAAAGGTTGGTACTATCATCGCTAACAGAGCTGCCGTTCGGTTGGTATAACTCGCTTGCGGGATTATACCATAAAGTTTTTTTAGAAATACATATTTTTGAGCTGCTTCTTACTTATTGTACAGGTCAAAAGAGTATGTACTAGTTAGGCTAATTATTATGAATGAAAAAGGTTGACTTTGGAGGAAGTTCATCCCCATTTGCGTGGATGGAGCTTGGAAAACAATTTAGGAAAAACCACCCTCAATACACCAGACCAAGATTCGAACACCAACTTCCCATTCTTCGGCAGTATAGTATATTGTGAGACTGACGCCTTAGGACCATACGGCCACCAAAGTGGGTTAGACCAATATCACTTAGTATCTCTTAGAACAAACTAAGTTAACACATCTTACTTAATCGTAGTTGAATTAAAATAAACCATTTCATTTTTAATAACATAAATTGTTAATATAAACTAAAAGTGCAACAACGGTTTGATTGTTTATCTTTGTTCAGAAACAATCAATGGAAGGGAAACAACGTGACCTTGTGGCCAACCTTGAACTTGGAAGGGTCCGACTACCAGCCAGAGAAACAAACTGTTTTCATAGTTCCAGGGCACTCCTCGGGTTGGAATGTTACGTGGCAGTATCAACTCAAGAACGCTCTTCTAATCAAAGTACGTACTTAACACTATGGGGCAAACGAACACCCGGCACGACTAGGAGTTGGGGAACTGACAGCAAGCAGAAGATTTAAAAAAAATTGCAAACAGTGCTTGAAAGTCACTAATAACACTAAGTGGAAATAATAATTATTTCCCTAATATACTATCAATCAAAAGTATTATCAAACACCCGCCTCCGTGGCATAGTTGGTTTTCCACTCTCCCTCCACGCAAATTCGGGTTCACTTACTCTAATTAAACCTTCCCAATTCCTAATCCACTAGCGTAATTATTACTTAAAACGTATAGCCCGAACTGTTAGTAAGAGGTGGTGCTTAATAATAATAATAATAATAATAATAATAAATAATAATAATAATAATATCAAACAATTATTATAATACTTTTATAAGTATTACTGTATAGTTGGCTTTTCCGTTAACTAATATAAGAGAAACAAAACTATTATGTATTTTATTTCATGGATGTGGCAACAGGCTATATTAGAGTGCTTGAAATAATGAATTAAAAATTATTATATTCCCATTGGAATATTCTTATAACTGGCTACCACGAATAATAAAATAAACAGATTTTTTTACGACTTAGAGAAAGAGCTATAAAATATTAGTTTCAAAATAAACTTTTTTATTTGGCAAACAAATGTGCACGACGTCATCAACAAGGCTCATTTGGTTCGGTTTACCATCTTAAATTAAGAAGAGAAGACAGCATTTTATAATCTTTCGCTTGTAAAGTATTTTTTTGAAAGTGAACTAAAAAAACCGCTTCCACAAAAAAAAACAAAAAAAAAATCCAAACGGTTATTTTCGTAAGTTTGTGTTTCAATAATTTAAAAAAGCTTAAGAATAAAAAATAAAAATGAATAACAAATGGTTTGTTGTGAAAGTTTTGATTGTCAAAAGTGACAAGAACTCAACATAAGATCTTTCAAATCATATGGTTTGGTGAATAGCTACGTGAGAGTAGATCTGGTAGCTTTTGCTAGCTACAGTAGCCCCATGGCTTCTTTGGTGCTTACTGACAACTCACAGCTGACTTCTGACAGTCAACATTTAGGTATGTACCTAAATTTTGACTGTCAGAAGTGACAGCTGCTAAACACATGTATTTTGCAGATTATATGGTTCGTTGTAGGGATACATAATTTGATCTGGTAGCTTTCCAAAGCCTTTAGCTGTCAATCAGCACCAAAGAAGCCATGGGGCTACTGTACCTACCCGTTACCACCACTCCTTCAATGGATAGCCTATAGGTAGGTAATTTGGACACTACAAAGTGAGGCGGGTCTGCATACAGGAGAAATTCCAGGTGACGTAGCCCTATGAGGTATTCAGGCCCGCCACACAGTTAAGTATCTCTGTTTGCTTACTTAAATTTATGTCAGGCATTTGTGTTTTTAAGTTAATTTCATTTAATATAAGGGTTATAGATTTATAAGGTAGAAACGAGGAGTATAATTAAACAAATGCACCCGAATTAGCGTGACTAGGGCATAGATGAATACTATGTGGGAAATCACCCCAGCTGCTGATAACACTAACAGGGATTAGAATTATAAGGTTGAACTTTTCATCTACGCGCTGTATCGCGCAATGAGAGTCTAACGCCTTAGATCACTTGGCCACAGGCAAGGATTATTTGTGTAGTATTGACTCCATAATCCCCAGCCACGTTTTATTACCCACATGGGCTATTCATATTTAACCACACTTCTGGGGCAGTGCTTAGGACATGCACCCACATTTGCGTAGAGAGAAAGTGAGAATCCAAGAACAAACACCCTAAGCACATCCGGATAGGATCCAAACCCTTACCTCTCCATCAAGAGTGACCATTTGCAGTCTGAGTTTAAATCATTAAGTAATTTGAACACTAGTGTCACCCACCTAGGTGGCGTGGTTAGTAAACACGCTAATTTTGTGTTGAGCTAGACTGGCGGAAATGGGGAGATTGAGGTTCGAATATCAGTCGGGTGAACTGGGTTACTTTTTCCTAAATGGTTTTCCAATCTTATTCCATACTAATGTGGGTTCACTTACTCTAAATTCAACCTTCCAAAATCCTAACCCATTAGCGTAATTAGTACTTAAGCGTTCAGTTGAGCCGAACGGGTAGTTTTATTCATTTATTTAGTACCGGGCCTTCTTACCGTTTGGGCTACTACACGAATTTAGAGGAAGTGTACCCACATTTGAGTGGAAGTATAATACAAAAAATATGTAGGAAAAATCATTCTCGGTACCCCCGACTAAGATTCGAGCCCCTATCTTGTCAAAATCTGAGGTCTTATCTATTGCGAGAGTGAAACCTTAGACAATGTGGTCACCAGTGCAATTTTAGATAAATAGAACCTACAAAAAACAACCAAATATCATACATGTATCTTCCAACATTTCCCGACCATCCAGACAGTACAAAGTTGTCATGTGAGAAGTGAATGGTGTGAGTTTTATGTCACAGGAAGACGCCAACGTGTTCCTGACTCATTATCGACTTGCAGCGTCTCCCAATGACTCCTACCTCCAGGCTGTGGCCGATACCAGGATTGTGGGCGCAGAGATTGCCAGGTGAGAGGTAAGGGGGCGAGGGGGGGGGGGNGGGGGGGGGGGATTGTTAAGGGAATATGACGCGAGGGTTTCTGAATTCCTTCACATCGCCCAGTACACACGGACAATCATTTAGTACATAGTTCAATACTGAATTCTGTTCAGGTCAAATATTATCGAGTGAACGACCGACCATCATGGCAAATAGATTATATATAAAAAAAGTATTGATATTATTAGTTATTAATTGTCCGACACACTTGCTCAGTCAGTAGCGCTTCTGTCTACTGATCTAAGGGTCCCGGTTTTGATTCCTGGCACGGCTGAAATCTTTTTCTTTGGTGAAATACGTGTTTACCCCTTCACAGTGATGAATTAACAGCCGGGGGCTGGATGTTTTATATGTTAGTTTATACATCGTATGCTGATATAATCAGCCGGTTCAGAAAGAGCATGTTAAATACCACACATAAATAAAAAGTTATTAACTGAAGTATTTAATGTGCACTTTCTAAGCCGACTGATTATATCAGCACGCGATTTATTAACTAATCTAGATCTAGAACAGGCACAACATCAAGAATTCACCCGTTAATTTATAACTGTGAAATATTATTATTATTATTAGCACCACGTATTACTACCCGTTCGGGTTATACGCACTTACGCTAATGTGTAGTGGTAGGGTGATTGTGAGATGAAATGAAGGACCTACAGTTTAACGTGGAATCCGAACCACGGTGGAGGCCTGGCATTCCCCACATTCACAAGATGTCTTGTCAGAGGTGAAGGAAGGGTTTGGTAATCAGANAGGTTTGGTAATCAGACTGTGAAATAGGAAACGAACATTTCATCAATGGTAAATTTTCCATCCAGGAATCGAACCCTGGACCTTTATTTCAGTAAACAGATAGGATACTGACTGGACTAAGGCATAGGTCGTAAAACACGTAAATATCATGGAAACTTATGGGTAATTTGGTGGTAGTAGCGCAGGTTAGTTTTTCGTATTACAGAACTAGAAGATGGGACTGTTTTAATTTCTGAAACTCCAAATCCTTGATAGGAACCTCGAACCTTTGTAGCTAGGAGATGAACTTGTACGAAGCAGTATGATAGGTTAACTATCTATTACTTCTGATGTAGGGCTACAAGTGGTTTAGACAAGGAATCCAGAATAATTAAGCTAGACTCGCAGTCGACGGTAGTCACGTGAGTGAGAAAGCTGGGATATGTTTCTGTTCCTTGAGAGCTCACTTTACGTAGTTTATATAACTCCTTTGTTTATTTCTAGAATTTCCATTTTACGTAGTACAAATGGTGGGGCCTTGTAATTTTGGAACATCAGGGGAAAACACGTGACCATGGTGGTTTCCAATGTTTGCTCTTGACGGACCTAACTTACGCACTTCAAACGGGGGCTGTGTTTCAGGTCACGTAACATCAGCGTTTCAAGTCATGTAGCCCCAAAGTATGTATAGTCGATATTAACTTAACTTTGTTAATACCTATATATCCGACGATACCTTAGTCACACCTTCTTGTATTACTTATACACGTTATTTAATGCAACTTATTTATTATTTTAATTACTATTAATTACCCGCTGGCACATCTGTTTCACTTAATATTACCTAAGTTGCCAGATATACAAGTTGTTTCAAGATGGTGGCTACTAAACACTGCCTTTTTTGGACATTCTCTCAGCTTCTGCTTATCAGATTTTCACCGGGCAGGCTTTGAAAGGTTTCTAGATATTTATTAAACATGAAAAATACATTGAAAGAAATTGGCGGGTATAGAACACTAATTTTTGGACCGTTCAAAGATCTATCTTTTAAAATTATGGGAAGTCTGACAGGTCAAGTTTTGAACAATAATAATAATATTGGTATTATTTTTTTAACACTTGATAAATGCTGTAAAACACACCCCGTGCGAAGAACGGGTAATTAAACCCTTAATTTCGTTGTAAGAACAGTAGAGAACATTTCAACATATTTATTTGCAGCCAACATTGATAACATCTCACTATATTATTAGTGTTATTTTATAAGTATTGATAATATATATCAAAAGTGACAGCTGCATATAACACGACTTGCTGTATGGATATATTAAAATTGTTTTAGTAACTTTAGTAACTAAATTCTACTGTTCTTCCTACCAAAATCATACTATAGCTAGAATTATTAATTCACGGGTTTCACAAACTGAAACGTGGTGGTTATTTACAGGATCTGCCCTGTTAGCCGAATCAAATTCAATAAAGTGGAAAATGGCAACCTGGACATTAGAATCGAACCTGAGATTTTTGTATTTGTGCACCCCCACCTCCACCATCACTCACCTTCACACCTGCCACCCTTCACCCTTCTAACCCTTTCCTACCACTCCCAACTCCTACCCTTGTTACCCCTATAACCCCCACTCCTGAGGACGATACCGCAAAGCTCAAAGATTGCATTGAGCTGCTCAAGGGCATTCCGGGACTGGAC
>CABFOV010012437.1:0-11475 GCA_902141375.1 Timema poppense
TAGTTGGCTAACGCGCTTGTCGTGTCGAGCTCGACTGCTGAGGACGGGGAGATCGAGGTTCGAATCTCGGTCGGGTGAACTAGGGGTGGTTTTTCTGAAATGGTTTTCCACTCCCCCTCCACGCAAATGTGGGTTCGCTTCCTCTAATTAAACCTTCCCAATTCTTAATCCATTAGAGTAATTAGTAATTAAAGCGTATAACCCGAACGGGTAGTAAGACGCGGTGCTAATAATAATAATAATAATACTTTGCCCAAACATGGCTGGCGTTGTATAAAATGGCCAGGAAACTTGTTGTACATTTGTTTATTTAAAGCATTACCTAAAACACACTCCTCATTGCATAGCATAATATATATTCCATTCACGGTAGGAATTACTCTCTGAAAGGTCTTTTTTCCTACCAATATCCTACTATATAGTAGATTTATGCTAGGGAAAAAGGCCTTTCATAAGTCAATTCCTACGGTGAATGGAATATACCTAGGGATTGAGTACATATGCATCAAATAATCTTATAAAATAAACGTATAAATATGTATATTTTAAAATGCTATTATTGATCACACTTGATCGTATAGGCGTAAGCTTTATTTACACTCTATTTAAAGTATAAATATAACTCCTTCTATACCACCCCGTCCAATTAAAAATGTAAATATTACATTGTTTTGCACCAAAGTATTGCGTTTTTCACCCCAACCCCAGAGATTGTCCGATTTTTTTTTCGGGAGGGGGTGGGGGAGAAAAAGGGGGAGGGGTAAGTTTAGCTTCTCTCTCTCTCTCAAGTTAAAAGTGTTTTAGTGCCAATATAGGCCCTAAAGGTTTTATTTTGTACCATTTTGTATCTCAATAGCTTAAAAAGAAAAAAAATTAATATAATACAAATTTTGGAGCCAAGTCAAACGTGAAAATATTTGTTTTTTCTTTGTCATATAACTCTCATGTTTTACATCATTTTACACCCAACTATTGCGTTTTGCGCTCGATTAGTTTAGTCAGAAAATAATAATAAAATATGAAAGTGCTTGAGATTTTCATAGGCCTCAAAATTAGGAATAATTTAATGTTTATTTTAATAGTTTAACGCACAAATATGACGTATTGCGCCTTAATAGTATTTCAAGAAAAATAAATAGTGCGGTGGACCGAACAGACTTTCTCTCTTTTGTCTTAAACTAGAGACATTTACAAATAACCCGTGATATTTGTTAGATGAAATAATATACATTGTTGTATAAACAATCCACCAAATAGAAAAAATAATATACATTGTTACATAAAAATTGAGAAAAGAGGAATATCTCTCCGCACCAAAGAGCACAACAATCATTTTGAATTTCTGTATTCAATCAAATATAATGTATGTTTGCTCATATCTTAGAAACTATCGATTCAATATAAAATGTATTTAAAATGAAATCTTTTTATTTCCAACAGTACTACAACTTTTCAATGATAAGTTATTTGTTATATGAAATAGTTGAGGAGATATCTAGCACAAACAATGGGTCATTTAAAAACTCAGGTAGCTACCATAGTTCTTATACCGAGGGACTAGTTTTATGTAGACTTGATCACCCATAAATAACTGTTAAGTACCGCATGTTTGCAGCACTAATGATACATTATTATTATTATTATTATTATCACCACCGTGTCTTACTACCCATTCGGGTTGTACGCACTTACGCTAATGTGTAATGGTAGGGTGATTGTGAGATGAAATGAAGGACCTACGGTTTAACGTGGAATCCGAACCACGGTGGAGGCCTGGCATTCCCCACACTCACAAGATGACTTGTCAGAGGTGAAGGAAGGGTTTGGTAATCAGATAAATCTATGCCGGGATCGAGGATTGAACCCCGGCCGCCAGCACAGAAGTCTGACACCTTACCCCTAGACCGCCAGGTCAACGACCTCCTGAGTACAATTCTCGGCATCATCTACAAATGTATCTTTGGTGAAGTTGGGGCCTCCATTTTCACAGCGATGTTCTGGAAATAATATCGCGTAATCATATTATCAGTTGGCTCAGAAAAATGCATGATAAATACGCACGCCCTTAATGACACAAAAAAGAGTTATATTAAAATATATAGATCATAAGAAGTATTAGTTTTAGGAAAATAACGATTTTACTACAGGAATTATAAGCAAAGTGAATAATATTTTTTTTTCAATTAACGCAATATCCATCGGGCACAATAAAAACCATCAACAAATGTAAGACAATAGACGCAGCAAATTGTGCCCTGGAGATGCGCATATTACTTTCTCATATTAAGAGAAATATTGTGATCATGGAAAAATCTCGAGATTATAACAAATTTTGAAGTTTTATATGAACACGAACCCAAATTAATGGTACGACACAATTGCAACAACTTTCTCATATTGTGTATTATAGATTCGAAAAAATTGTTCAAAAATAGTATTTTAGAAAACTACCTGTAGATAAGTTTTACTGATAAAAACAAACACATAATCTTGTTAACAAGTCACTCTTTCTTTATAAATAAATTTTAAACCAAATTGTTCAAATATACTTTAAAAAACTCAAATTATCGAAAATAAATTATTTGTAAACTACCATAAGCTTATTTGGTGTTTGTAAAAATAAAAACGTATTCTTAATCATCATGAAAAACTATTCCCAGATTCCCATTTTGAATTCTATCTTAAAGGCTAATTTACAAAACATTAAAATTGTCTATAATTTGTGGAAAGTAAACTACCATTAGATTAATTTATTTTAGATACATTATTATTGATATGTAAAATTGTCCCAATATCAATTTTGAATTAAATCGCTAAGGCCATTATCTAAAATATTCAAATTAAAAAAACCCGTCATTGGTAAACTACCTATAGCCAAATTTTCTCCCCCAAACAAATATACGCGGTTATTTGTCATGTCAAACACTTCCAAAATACCTATTTGGAACCAAATCGTTAGAGCCATTTGAAAAATCAGTAAACTACCATTCAACAAATTTTTGCCTAAAAACCAATTATATAGTGCTATTTATCATGCCAAACAAATAAATATATATATTTATATGTATATATACAGTATACAGACCACGTGTTCAGTATACAGTATACAGAACACGTGTTCAGTATACAGTATACATACATATATAATAATAATATTTCGCACCGCATCTTACTACCCGTTCGGGTTATACGCTAGTATACAAAATAAAACGTAAACATTTGTTATAATCGAAAGATCGATTTTTTTTCTCGATCACATTACTTTCTCTTGATATATGAGAAAGTAAAAAGTAAATGTTACAATTCTGTATGTCCCTATGTTTGTCTGTCTGTCTGTCGGCCTGTGTCAGAACGGTTTGATGTATTTTGTTCAAACTTGATATTTAGATTTTTTAGGACTACACTACAAAACTTTTTTTCACCCTAGCCCTTAAATTAAGGGAAGTTTACTGACGAATAATTTTTTTGTATGCCATATTTTTGGAAAATGGCTCCAATGATTTTGATTAATATGCACTTCTAGGATTTGTTTGACATGACAAATAACATTGTTTAGTTGTTTTGATGGTAAAAAAAAATATGTGTAGTTTACTGACGAATGATTTTCAAAATACATGGAATATTTTCAAATGGCTCTAACTATTTGGTTCCAAATGGGTATCTTGGGTATGTTTGATATGACAATTAGCACTCTATACTTTTTGAGGGGTAGAAACTTATTTATGGGTAGTTAACTGATGATTGATTTTCAAAAACTTGAAATATTTTTAAGATGGCCCTAATGATTTGGTTCCAAATGTATAGCTTGGAAGTATTTGACACGAGACATAATCCTGTATACTTGGTTTTAGGTAAAAATTCGATAAAGTGTTGTTTACTAAGGAATTATTTATTGAAATTAGAATTATTTTGAAAATGGGTAAAACGATTTTGCTTTATATATATATATGGGGAGTTTTTGACATTAATATGACAAATACTACCCCCTTTGGTGACCACGCGGTCTAACGCGCTATTCTCGCAGTAGACTAAACTGCTGATGACGCCTGACGGGGAGATCGAGTTTCAAAAATCGGTAGGGTGTACTAAGGGTAGTTTTTCCAAAATAGTTTTCCAATCTCCCGCCACGCAAATGCGGAAACACTTCACCTGAATATAATCTTACTAATCCCTAAAACCATCAGTGTAATTAGTACATAAGCGTATAATTCGAACGGGTAGTAAAACGCAGTGCTAAAATAAAAATAAGGCTGTATACTTGTTGTTGTTTTGGGGGGGAGGGGGGATTTGTTTATGGGTAGTTTACTAATGCCTGTTATTTTATTTGAATATTATAAAAAATAGATTTAGTGATCTATTTTAAAATTGGTATAGGTAGACAATTTTACACATGAATAATAAGGTATCTTTATTTATCTCGAATAAATTAATTAAAGGATATTTTACTTTCCACAAATTATGGAAAATTTGAATGTTTTGGAAATTGACCTTTGAGATTGAGTTCAAAATGACAATCTGTGAATAGTTTTTCTTGATAAGCAAGAATAGGTTTTTATTTCTACAAATATGGATAATTTTATGGTAGTTTACAAATAATTTACTTTTGAAAATTTTACGCGAAGCTTTAATACGCAATATGAGAAAGTTTGTACGATTGTGTCATCATTTATGTTTCTAGCACCGCGTCTTACTACCCGTTTGGATTATAAGCTTATGTACTAGTTACGTTAATAGTTCTAGGGATGAGGAAGGTTTTATATATGAAGTGCACTCGAATTAGCGTGGAGGGAGGTTGGAAAACCATTTTGCAAAAGCCACCCTCAGTACGCCCAACCGTGATTTAAACCTCATTCTCCCTGGCATCAGCAGTCTAGTCTACCACGAGAGTGACGCCTTAGACTATCGCAGTGCATATGAAAATAATATATCATGGTCATTATGTTATTTATTTTGACAACTACTATCTTGGCCACAGTTACATCTAGCATTGCTACGTTTAGGGTGTTTAGAGTGCATCATTATCTGAACCGACTTACAAGCGAACTTAATCCTAGGTTAGACACAACATCTAGTCACTCCAGCCACCCATCCACCTTTGTGAATGACTGTGACTCCATTTCTCTCACGCAGAGAGATATTATGGAACAGTTAACAGTTTTAGGTTTCAACAAAATAAACCCAACAGTTTGGGCTCAAAGGAAGTGTCGCATATCAAAACCAACTTATCTGCATTCGCGGGCACATAAAAGTTTGCTTTTTTTTTAAAAAAAACCGTTCAAAATCGATTTCAATCAGTGTTCAAGACACTATCTATAAATACCTCCTATTATCTATAAAGTATAAATATACAGAAGTAATCATTCTACTTAAATACCAAACTTTACTAAGTATACGTGTGCTAACCCTGCCAACTGGACTTTGTAAACTTTGTACTAATTTAGAGCTTGATGTGTATCATTAATTTCCTTCACCTCTGACAAGACATCTTGTGAATGTGTGGAATGCCAGGCCTCCACCGTGGTTCGGATCCCACGTTAAACTGTAGGTCCTCCATTTCATCTCACAATCACCCTACCATTACACAATAGCGTAAGTGCGTATAACCCGAACGGGTAGTAAGGCGTGGTGCTAATAATAATAATTGTTTCTAATTATAGATAATGCGTCTACGGTATTTTTAGTCTACATCCTGGCATGAAGGCTCCTACTCGACATTTTCATGACTGAGCCTAATAGCTTAAGTTGTAGAAGATTTATTAAAAAATATGTTTTAAAAAACTGCTTCAAGATAAAAATAATAATTTTGTGGCATTGTAGGACTATTTTTAGCCGCGGGAAGTTTACCACGCGATTGTTTATCGCCCTGTGTGAACACTCCCATTTGAACCGATGTATCTCAGCAGAGAGAATTCGTGAAACAAAACACCTCTCGTAGCCAACTAAAGGGCACCAGTTTTCCCTCTCATGCGAGGTCTGCGTTCGGCACCATTTTAAAAAAAGGTTTAGCACCACGTCTTACTACCCGTTTGGGTTATACGCTTAAGTACTAATTACGCTAATGGGTTAGGAATTGGGAAGGTTGAATTTAGAGGAAGTGAACCCACATTTGCGTGGATGGAGAGTGCAAAACCATTTAGGAAAAACCACCCCAATTCACCCGAGTGAGATTCGAACCTCAATCTCCCCATCCTCGGCAGTCTAGCTCAACACGAAACTAACGCGTTAGCTAACCACGCCACCAAAGCGGGTGGCTCCATCTTGAAAGGATGTGGGTGAAATTAGGATTTTTGCGAATATCTCGTTAAAAGTTTATTTTACTGTAAAAAGTTTTATTGTCTACTTTATTCAAAATAAAATTCTCTAAAAAAACAACTATACGGACATTAAAAAAACAATCTTTTGGAGCTATATCCGCGAGCAGCCATCGATTCTTACACATACACACGCAACAGAGAGACTCCCATCCGATATTTCAATTTTCATGTCAAGTACTCCGTAATTACAACTAAAATGTAATCCAATTTTTATTAAATATGTAATGTTTTAAGCTCAATTAAGGACAATTAAACTCTGTTTGTACTGGAGCAATATTTTATTTATTTTAGAAAAAAAAATTGCTATAAAAACTGCAAAAACACTGGTCTTTTCTCGCGTCTCCTTCAACCCCACCTTAAATAAGGTAACTAAAACACTTTTCAGATTTCCTCAAGTTATTTCCCTATCGGGGCTTTATTTACTCCCTGACGCCTGGCCTATTAGCGGAGTTAGCCTGGCATTTTGATTTATTTACCGTTTTACTTTCTAATAAATAGAAAATAAATAAATTGTAACAATGAAAATGTTTCACCCCAAGTTTTTGATTAGTCTCAAGTTGTATGTCCCCCATAAGCCCAAAACAGTTCTGATTGTCCTCAGGGTGTTTTGATTTTGAGTGAAATTCTCAAATAAAGACTAGTTTAATGCCGGTTAATTTTCGAAAATTGGCACAACGATTTTGTTTGAAATTGATAATTATTGTATACACAAAATTAAAATATAAAATAGCTCAGTGGTTTTTAACCCGTGGAAGGCGTATTCCCATTGGTACTTGGCATATTGGTACTTGGCATATTCATTATCGTGATGCGAAAATAATTGACTAACGAGAGTCTTTCTGGTTTCTCTCCATGTCAACCTAATTTTCACCTAATATTAAGAACTGTGTTTTGAACAAGTCCATGGCCGTCATCAGGTATACGGCATATTTGATATCATTTCATTCAAATATGAACTTTGAATTATTATTATTATTATTATTAATGCCTTTAGTAATTATAGTTTTTCTAAGCCACAAATAAATTTGACCTAAGTGACGCGTAGAGTTTGAAAATTTCTTACTGAACTAAAATAAGTATAGTGATTTATGTCGTCAGACATGTGAAGTGTATACCTAATTTATGTTTGAAGAAGTCTTCTAATAAATACAAGAAACTCCTTTCACAAAATTAAGAAGTTTTTTTTAAAAAACACTTGTACTACTAGAAAGAAGGATTTAGTAAATATTTTAAATAGGTGCTTGGATATGTGTTTACGAATAAGGGGGTACTCAACCAAAGTAAAAAGTTGAAAACCAATTCAATAACATAAAGTATATATATAAGTCACACTACACTTATTTGCTAAATATTTTAAAAATGATAAAAGTACAAATATATTACCCGCCTCGGTGGCGTAGTTGGCTAACGCGCTTGTCGTGTTGAGCTAGACTGCTGAGGACGGGGAGATCGAGGTTAGAATCTCGGTCGGGTGAACTGGGGGTGGTTTTCCTAAATGGTTTTCCACTCTCCCTCCACGCAAATGCGGGTTCACTTCCTCTAATTCAACCTTCCCAATTCTTAATCCATTAGAGTAATTAGTATAGTATGATTTTGGTAGGAAGAACAGTAGAAGTTAGTTACTAAAGTTACTAAAACATTGTTAATATATTCATACATAAAGTCATGTCATCTGCAGATGTTATTTTTGATAGATATTATCAATACCTATCAAATAACACAAATAATATAAGAAAATGTTATCAATGTCGGTCACAAAGAAATATGTTTTGATTTTCTCTACTGTTCTTCCAACCAAAATCAGGGTATACTTAAANGTCATCTGCAGATGTTATTTTTGATAGATATTATCAATACCTATCAAATAACACAAATAATATAAGAAAATGTTATCAATGTCGGTCACAAAGAAATATGTTTTGATTTTCTCTACTGTTCTTCCAACCAAAATCAGGGTATACTTAAAGCGTATAACCCGAACGGTTTAGTAAGACGCGGTGCTAAATATTATTATTATTATTATTATTACAAATATATTGGAAAAATCAATTTTAGCCCAATTAATTTTATGACAGCCAGGAAATGTTCTTTTTTTCATTATACGTACATCTCTTGACTTGGAAAAAAATAGCTAAGTTATCGTTTGATCTGTTTAGATTATGTTTTTTAATATATCGTTTTCATAAAGTAGGAAGATACTTAAATATCACCTACGTTTTAATTAATCAGTTTCACTTATGACAATCGTCTTATGTAGGAATTAACTCTATTGAATTGAATTTATGATATGAATAAAAGTGGTAAGTTCCTCTTGTGTAATTAAACTAGTTAATCCTTATCTAAGAAGTCGCCCATCAGCTGATCACAGGGTTTTGTAGTTTGCCGACCTGTTTGGATTTGAGTAGTCAAAGAACTCAAGATAAAATATGTTTCACACACTCCGCTCAAGTATAGCGATGAACTTGGTCATAGCCAATGACTCGCTCGACTGCTTTAGTGAGTAAGGTTCGTCTTTTGTTTTGAAAGTGTTTGTACACCTGAGCCGTTACCTGTTTGGAGAGTGTTTGGGCAGTCTTCAAGCAGCCAAGCAAGCAGCCAGCGCATCTGATTGTGTTTCGTCGCGTCACATGGTGAGTTGTCGACTGGTACTGGAAGAGTTCTTCACTGGAACGCTTGGCGACGTGGACTAGCCTCACTTCCTCTAAGGAATGCTTTGAATTTCAGCCCGTCTTTTCTGCGGGCTTAGTGTGGTTGTTTTTTTTAGCACTTGTAATAATTCACGTGTGCGTGGGAAAGGTGTCATAAGTGTTTCTTTGTGTTTTGTGTGTTTATGATTCTTAAGATGATAAAAGTTCTAAAAATTGGTTATTTTTTGTATGACGTTTAAACCTTCTGAAAGACATTTATTTAATCATTTCTTCTGTTCTATGTTTTTCTGCGTGATTATCATCTTGAGGTGAGCTTTGATATCTAACCTAAACCTGTTTCTACTAGCTTGGGGAATGTTACTTTTTCAAATGTAGGATAAAACTTCAAGGTAATGTAAGCTTTAGAATTTAACACGAATTATTTTCTTAAAATTAGTATAATGTGGTTTCAATTTGACTATTGGACAACTTTTGCTGTAGGATGAAGGTCCTTTCAGAATAGATACATTTAATGCTTCATACTGTATAAATAGTTTGTGTGTTCTTCTTGTAAGCAAAAAAAAAGTTCTAGTGTTCCTTTACGGAATGATTGTCCCTTTTAACTATCTAACTTCAGACCACAGTGCCCAAAACGTGTAGGTTATGCCTCCACATGTGCATATGTTAAAATGTATATTCCTCTAGTTGCCCACGCCGAAGTCGGCCAGGGCTGTCCACCTTTCCAAACAAATTACCTTAGTTGACACACTAAACAATGACGCTTTGAGCCTAACTTTGAATAATTAGTGAATCTCAAAAGTAGATAAGTTACACATGCTAGATTAAACCAGTCTTAATAGAAATAATAGACGTAACTAATTTAAGTAACAAGGGGGTTCAAAGTTGGCCAAAATTATTTGAAATGTATTAATTTCAGCTTAGATTGACTCAACTTAGTACACATTTATTTGTTATTATATTGTTTTTCAGTTGTAGGATTATTAACTATGCGTAGATTTATACTCTAGGCTTCATATTCAACACTCGTCAAGATTCTGTTAGACAAACCGGCATATCGTATTGATAAAAACTTAACTTGGGTCCATTGCATTTTAACAGATGATTGTTGAGTTGATTAATATCCATATAGGCAAATTAAAATTCTTAAAAGTTTATGTATACACTTCGTGGATACATATTATATAATAATAATAATAATGTTTAATGGTGTGTCCACTTTGCTCTCAAGTTTTGCTTTAACTATCATATACATGCATTTAAAATGACCGCGCATCGTTGATAGCTTTGATTAAACATCTTTACAACAAAGAATGCAACTACTTAATTTTAATCCTAGCCATATTGGCAATTCTATTAAGGATTATTTTTGAGGTTAATGAAACTGTATTTTCACGTATCCAAAGTTTTAAGCACCAGTACTTGCTTTGGTGGTATGATCGGGGCTTTTGAAACGAACGCATTAAGAATAATAATTTTAGATATATTATGTTTAAAATTACTTAGTAGGCTAATACACAAATGGCCAAAATTTAGTTTTCTATACTTTGTTAATTAAAATACTAGCACATCACTTGTGTATTTGTGTATAATGATGATAATAATACATAGTACGAGTACATTGTTTATATTAAGTAAATAACACACAAATAACATCTTTATGTATATTTTATAGCTAACTGCTTTAATAATTTGAGTCCTAATCAGGGCCCCCCCCCCTTAGGGGTGTGCAAACTTTGAGGCCACACAGGTCCCCGTGATTTTGGGGGTCCCGCGCTTGCTTAGATGACAGAGGTGAACATTTTTGATTGCGCGCTCGTAGAGTCGCGTCCTAGTAGAGGAGGTTTAGCTAATATTGTCAGAATGTAAAACATCTTTGTTTGAAATTATTGACTGAGGGAAGCTAGCTCTGTTTTAACGCCAAAGAATTTAATTTGTCTGTCAGTGGTGGATATGTAACACTAACTTTTGAACACATTATCCGATTTAATACCAACACACTGAATACAAATATATTTGAAAAATGTTACCGTATAGGTAGTGCCAATGAAAATAAATAAAATATATTAGCACAATAATAAAACTAAAGAACCTGAAGAAAGTTTTGTCTCTAAGTGTGCCACGGTACACGATCTTAGGCATATCGTTTCCCTTTTGGTGACTACATATTATTATTTATAGTTATCTCATATTGTGGTTTGCTAGTTAAATGATTTCCAAAGCTATTTTAATTCTGTATTTATGTACTTCATTCACTGTTATTGTTACTTATAATTACAAAATTAAAACACTTTTTGTCTAGTATGCTAACTCTAAAATATTCTACTTTGAATAAAAGAGTAAAAAAAGTGAAACTTATAGCTTACGGAAATCCTAACAAGGATAGGCTACCACGAGATTCTAATCCTTCACAAGGATGCAGCGAACCAACGAAAGGTAGAAAATTAATTTAAAAATCAGAAGACTGTATATTTACTCACCGATAGAAGATTCAGTATTTTCATCTTTAGTTTATT
>CABFOV010012438.1:0-11475 GCA_902141375.1 Timema poppense
CTACCATTACACATTAGCGTAAGTGCGTATAACCCGAACGGGTAGTAAGACGCGGTGCTAATAATAATAATAATTTATCATAAACTCTAATTTTAAATATGGGCTATGTTTTTACTACATTAACTAATGATTCCGATACATTTGATTTATTGTCAAATCACTAATGGGATGAAGGTCTACAGTTGGAGATGTTTTTGACGAACTTTGACGACACCTTGTACGATAGTTTGGGCCTTGGCCGTTATCTTTACCTCTGAGACGTAGTTAGGTTAATGCGCCGACAAACTACGCCCGAAGGACTAGTTCAAATCCCAGGTAGCATGAATTCTAATATTCGTGTCGTGCTGGATTCAAAGTTCACTTTAAGATTATATATCGGCTGCTAGTTTGCATTGTAACGTGTCAAATTTTCCAAAAAAATTATATAACACTTTTTAAATTATGATTGGTTACTAATTCCGAGGCTACTCATTGATGAGTTCCACAAACAAGAAATATATCCACCGGTTTTCTGGGCGTGTCACGGACAAGGAACTGCCAAAATTATGTCACATAAAATATTCATCTTATTGTTATTTATAGCTTATTAACTTACAAAACAACTATTTCAATTCAATATTTTTATTACTTTTTGGTGTTTTACATGATCTAAGGAGCCTGCCACATTTACCGACAGGGTTGAAAGATTATTATTTTAAAACTAGAATTATTCTCTTAAATTAGCTAACTAAAAAATAACTTGGGGTACGATTGTGTCTTTTAGTTTTCCACTTGATTGGAGGATTCAATAGTAAGATAGCTCACACACTAAAACCTAAATTTAAACATTATGTTCAAGGCTAAACTAACGACATTGTTAAATTATGAGCAGCCCAAGATTATTTTTAAATTCTTAGAAACACTTTGTATTTTTTATAAATAAATGTACTGTTTTTTATAAATAAATAAATATACTCTATCATTTAAGTGCAGAAATGCAATTTTGGTTAGTTAATGAGCATTGATCAAAAAGTTTGATAAGGTATAACGTTGACATTTATTTCTACACCGAAAATATACTCTTTTATTGAGTCGCCAATATTACAAATAAATGTAGATCTAAAACAAAAGTCTAGTTTAATTAGGTGCTGGTGACCTGGTGATCTAGGGGTAAGGTATCAGACTTCTGTGCCTGGGGGTCCGGGGTTCGATCCTTGGCCCCGGCACATTTATCTGATTACCAAACCCTTCCTTCACCTCTGACAGGACTTGTATTAATCACAACTTGTGAATGTGGGGAATGCCAGGCCTCCACCGTGGTTCGGATTCCACGTTAAACTGAAAGTCCTTCATTTCATCTCACAATCACCCTACCATTACACATTAGCGTAAGTTATTATAACCCGAACGGGTAGTAAGACGCGGTGCTTATAATAATAATGTTGTGCTATTTTAGTTAAAAAGCTATTACAAGGGAACCTGACACAATTCTGTCAAGATTAGATATTGTTATCATTCTACAAACAGCCATATAATTTCAATTAAAAAAAACTGTTTTACTCTTCAAATGACACTCACACTAATTTACCGTTTCTGACAATTCTAGAGCTAATACATAATTATTTTACCTTAGCTTAATCCATCTAAAAGCTAAATGGACTTCACTCAGACTCTTGTATAGTTTTGTATTTGATTAGGGGTAGGCCTACAGTTTTTATTTTAATGTGCTCATTAGCTCACGATTTACAAACTAAATTAATTCTAGGACAGACATGACACCAAGCCCTCTGGACGTTAATCCATCCCTGATCCGCTTCGGTGGCCACATGGTCTAACGCGCTACTCCTTCTGTTGATTAGACTGCCGATGACTGGGATATTGAGGTTCGAATCTCGGGCTGGTGTACTAAGGGTTTTCCCTAAATTATTTTCATCTCTCCCTCCACGCAAATTTGAGTACACTTCCTCTGAATATAACCTTCCTAATCCCTTAAAACCATTAGCGTAGTTAGTACATAAACTTATAATCCGAACGGGTAGTAAAAAAAAATCATCGCTGAAAGATGAAACCTCAATTTCACCACTAATCCATTTCTCGACTTTGCTTAAAATCGAATCTGGACCCTAAGATTAATAATTAGTCAGAGGCGCTCCTGACTCATGTATGGCAAAATAGCCTATTCGGTAATAACAATTCATACGCTGTAATATATTATTAGTGTTCAAGTATTTATATCATCAAAAGTGATGGCTGCAGATCACATGACTTGACGTATAAATCACGTGAAAGTAGAACCAGCAACTTTGCTAGCTGTCTAATAAGGCTCTTCATATGAAAGGTGAACTGTACATAGGTGTTATTAAAGTTATTGGATTGGCTTGGCTTGTGTCTTCTAGATCAGTCCTTACATTTTTTGTGCAACAGCTCGTGTTGTTAATGTTAAATACATGAATTAATTTGCGAAAGTCAGTGTTTGATTACATGTTTTCAGCGCAGTGTTTGTAAACTTGAAGGTCAAACACTTCTAACATATTGAATAAACTGGACGATTTGTTCAAACACAATATTACTTAATGTTAATATGGACCTTGTTCATTAGTTCATGTCTAAAGTAAACCATATGAATACAAACAGTGAATTCATACCACACAGTCCATTTTAAAAAAAGGTGACTTTTAAGTTATTTTTATACTAGTTTTATTACAGTTTTTGTCACGGTGTACTTTTTGCAGCTAAACTCGAATTCTAACGTTATTACTAATTTAGGTAATCTTTGTAAATTCTTATTACTGAAAGACGTATAAGGCATCCACAGTAGGGAATTTAAATCAACATTTGAAGGTTATCATAATAGCAACTTCACAAAAGTAATAAATACTAATTTTATTTTTGGCGTGGAACAAGTTTTACTGTCCGTTCGAACCATCTTAAATATAAACTGATGTCATTCTCGAGTTGAGGGACAAATAGGAAAAGTATAATTTAGTGCCTGGTTACACAAAATGTATTATTATTATTATTATTATTATTATTATTATTATTATTAGCAGCACCGCGTCTTACTACCCGTTCGGGTTATACGCACTTAACGCTAATTTTGTAATGGTAGGGTGATTGTGAGATGAAATGGAGGACCTACAGTTTAACGTGGAATCCGAACCACGGTGGGGGCCTGGCATAAAATGTATTAAAGAATTAAGTAATAATACCAGCAGAGCTTGATTTTACAATTTTCTTGTTTTTATTAATTTTACCAAAGTGGCTATCCATAATTCATCACTTTGCTAAAGCTTTTTCATATGCACATAAATATGTTATAATCTCTAAAATCCAAATAAAATGTGTTTTTACTAAGTAAATCATTTTTTAACAATATAAAAAATTACACATTTTCTAAATTTATTGGAATTATGATTTTGTAAATGAAGAATCATACAAAATTCATGTGTTAGTGTGATTGATGTTAAATTTTCCAAAATCCAAAGAAAATTAAAATATACATTTCTTATCTATGTTATTAATAGCTCAAATGTTAATAATATATATATATATATATATATATATATTTACTAAGACTGTTAATGAGAAATAAGTGATTTTACTGTCGTTGGTGGAGTGACGCGGGCGTTAACGAAGTGATGTATAGGAAATAGGCATTTACATTGAAAATTTCACTTTACTGACGGGAGCTACGTGACTATAATTAGTTTAGTCATCTAACTGACGCTATCGAAGTGATAATACCATTTTCGTTACCAAGAAAAGTTAGCGAAGTGATGTTTTTGGTGGACTTTTTGACTTTCATAACCATAATATAAGTATAAAGCGAGAGACAAACATTTGAGGTTAGTTCATGCCTCCATTTACGTTCAACTGAATTGGTATTGGGTTTGTTATTTCAAAACTCCAAGTAATATTAACTTAACGAAGTGATTTTCAATTAACATAACCATATTAAAATGTTTATTTCAAGTTTTATACACTTTCTAATACTAAAAAATGTTTGTTGTTGCTTGTTTTAAAAATAAAATATTTATTTAGGCAGGAAACATAAATTGTCCCTCAATTTGAGATTGACTATGATATTGATCCGAACATACACTACAAGGAGATTGCATTTTAAAGTACATGGCCCAACATTCTCATTGCGAGTTGCAAAAAACCATTAATTAAAACTGTTCATGTGGACACTGTCGGGATTGAGCACCAGCCTTTCAAGTCGGTCAAAAGTGGACACCTTTGTATAGTTTACACTGGCCTCTTTGTTTTTATAGCTCATACATGTTTTAAATAGATATTAAATTAGGGGACGTGAGAAAGCGTTTGTGGTTGTTTTGTTAATTTTGGTTAAAGCATTTTTTAACTACTTTAATTTACTCTTTTTAACATGTTAAAATAAAAATAATAATAATATGTACATTGAGAACTAAGCTCCTTGAGCTAATTTTTGTTGCTTCCTTTATTCTAAGTTTATTACAAGTTGTGGCTATACGCACTTTATTTACTACAATGGGGTAGGAATGAGGAAGGTGTAACTTAAATGTAGACACTAGTATTTGAGAGTGAGAGAAAAACCACTTTGAGGAAGAATCTATTATACCAGGCGAGATTTGAACCCTGATCGCTCTGTCACAGTCAAACCAGATTAGATTGAGCCTGACATTTAGGGCCATATGTATAGTCTAGTCTTGCGAGTCAATCGCAAACTATCTTCCCCCCTCCCCCCTTTCCCCCCCGTATATGAATACAGGGTTGCCACGCTCTTGGAAAAAATTGATTTTGTTTTGTCTGTAAGAAATAGATAAAACAAAGGGAACTTTGCAAAATTTAGTAAAAAAAAAACTGAATTATTTGGACATTAAACTGAAAGCTTAAAATAGTTCTTTGAATGTACGTAAAGGTAAACTAAAGAATTTAAACACGATAATTCAAACAGGTCTTATTACCCCTCAAACAAGGGTTGCTAAGTGACAGAAGATGTATTTCCCCATCAATCTTAAATCATCCTGTTTTAAACATTACCCGCCTCGGTGGCGTAGTTGGCTAACGCGATAGTTTCATGTAGAGCCAGACTGCCGAGGACGGGGAGATCGAGGTTTGAATTTCGGTCGGGTGAACTGGGGGATGGTTTTCCCTAAATGTTTTTCCACTCTCCCTCCACGCAAATGCAGGTTCATTTCTTTTAAATATAACCTTTCCAATTCCTAATCCATTGGAGTGAATTAGTACAAAAGCGTATAGCCCGAATGGGTAGTAGGACGCGGTGGTAAATAAATAAAAAATATTTTTTTAAAAGTATAGTTACATGACTTCACACTTGTCAATTTGATGAAAAATTTAATTCTATTACTCTTCAATCTAGGTTGTTTGGAAAAGTGGAAATTGCTTCTGGAAAACTTTTAAAACACAGGGAATTTGGTAGTGAGAAAATAGTGGCAACCCTGGAATATAAAATTAAAGGGTGATTGAGAAGTTAGTGGCGTTAGATTTGTGCTTGCTATAAGCCCGTCTGCACGTACTTAGGCCTACCTATTGCATATATTTTATTCATCATTCATGCATACGGCCTTTACAGTCCGCGCATCTAACTGTGCGGGTGAGCAGGGCTGCTCTTGGCAGACGTGGGGCCCCGAACAAACTTTGTTTTCGAAGCCCCTCGTTATTTGCTTCAACCCCCCCACCCCTACCCCCAAAAAAAATTAATCAGAAACTATATTTTTGTTTATTGTTAAAGTAGCTTGTGCCTATATCCCAATTTTAAGCTGTATAATTTATTAGAGAAATGCCCTAAAAATGCTACAAACTGTTTTTTTTCTAGACATATGAGAGACGATCTCTCCCCAACCCTTTGTCAATTTTCTCCCCAACAAAATCATTCTGTATGGAGGTACAAACAACTGTCGAGTTTGAATTACATCTGTTAATACATACAAACGTTATCGTGAGACATCCACCGCAGATATACAAATGCAAATCGGTGGAGTTAAAACTGATAACTCGCTTCACTCGTTTAATAAACCAAACCACATGATTTTTTTTATTTGTTTTTATACTAAGATCACATTTGTTTGATCGTCTATACAGGGTGCCTACTATACGAGCAGCAAATACAAATTTCTCTCCCACCCCGTTTTTTTTTTACCTCTTTCCCCTAAGCAAGCGTGGGACCCCCAAAATTACACATCCCTAAAAGTGGTCCTGCGGATGAGTGATACTTGTGCGCTTTATTGCTTTCCCGATACGCAGTACACATTCACCCCTTTGTGTACTACCTCCCCTCTGTATCCGTAATCCGTACCCTGTGGCGAGACCTACTTGAAGGGAATTAGTGAAAGCAGCTCGAAGCATGTACTTCATGTGAACTGTTGCTATGAATAGTGAAACCTTGGGCAGCTAGCCCGAGAGTTTGCTCGGACTCTCCTAGTGGGACAACCACCACGTTACTTCATTATTCCCACGCTCTTTGTCATCCATTCTCCCTCCCTCACTCTCCCGCCCGACAGTTACGTAAAGGACGGGTTGCCAGTTGTCACATGCTCACGACAGCAGAACTTCACCTGATTTTCAGGGGAAGGGGATCGGAACCTTATCTTTGTTCCGTGTGAGGGGAGGTGATCGTGTGACTGACCTTATTGGCTGCAAGACTGGCGTGATAACTCCCAAACTCTAGTCCAGGGGTCGGCAAAATTGTAGTAGTGGTGTGCCTATGGGGGCGTTCGAGTATTACGTAAGCACATTTTTTGGATATTTTAACCCCCTCCCCGCCCCCATATTGTAATCAAAAATAAGCAAATGCCTTAGCCGCCCTCCCCCCTCTTGTTTACGTAAGATTTGTTCACAGGAATAACCATTCTTTTTTCATGCCATTTCACCTCTAGCCTGAAAAGGTAGTAAGACGCAATGATAAAAAATGATCGAGATATGATCGAGATATGATCGAGATATTTTCGAGTCTTGCACGTTCCTACTACAAACCATAACAATAATATTATAGTTATTGTGAGAAACATGGTTTGTAGGCTCTATTTTCCCTCTCATTGGTCATCTATAAACCACGTAATACCATTGAGAGGAGGGTGGGGGAACTTTAATGTCTACACGATGTTACACAGGTGGGTGGTAGCTACGTCATAATGTTACCTAACACAGATCTTATACTTAAATTCTGGTGTTGACAAATCAATACTGAATTGTTCATGTTTTTATCTTTAGTAAACATACTTAATTATTGATAACTTACCTGCTTCGCATTGTCTAACGCGCTACTTTTGCAGTAGACTATACTTCTATAACGGAGAGATCGAAGTTTGAATCTTGGTCGGATGTACTGAGGATGGATTTTCCAAAAGGTTTTTCATGCACCCTCCACGCAAATTCGAGTACACTTTCTTTAATATACCCTTCCTATTCCCTGAAAACCATTACAGTACTTAAGTGTATAACCCGAACGGGTAATAAGACGCGGTGCTAAAAAAACAGAACATATGCTATAGCTAAAACACCACTCATTCACACACACAAATGACTTATTCTAAACGTACCTAAACCCAGGCTTATATATTAAGTGCGGTTTAAAGATTGGAGCTAATTTGACATTTTTGTTTATTTTTAAGTAATTAACAGTGCAGTATTCATTCGTCGTGACTATACCGCATACAACAATACTGTCAACTGCAGTGATACTAATCTTTTCCTTTGACTAGAACACTTTCGGTTAAGTGCTCCTCCCATCTCTGTCGTCCCTCCCTTACGGTCTTTTTCCTAATTAAATTTTCAACCTTTTCTTCTGCTACCTCTTTTTTCCATTCTCATTACATCATACCATCTCGCAGTAGACAGGTTCATAAAAAATAGGCTAAATTCTAAAACAATACTTAAAAACTATGGTTTCAAATAATCTACACTATATACTTTTTTTTAAAGAAGTCCTTTTTTACCGATTTCACTGCATTTAATCTAAAGAAAGAGGGTGAGATTGTTTTCGATGAAGTGCGCTTTAGCTTGGAGAAGAGGACGATAAATACCTCCAGCGCATCCGAGCACTCTCCCGTTAGCTATCTAATTTATCACGAACTTGACGCCTTATACCGTATGACCCGGAGATATTTTGTTAGTACGTACGTTCATTGCCGATCACTTGAAAATAGCGTAACTAAACCGGGCGACCGCCATTTTCTCCCGAAAGCCTTGAGCGACCTTGCGGAGCAGAAAGTAGTTTGACGACCTGTTGTCTTGTTATTCCTTCAGGGGGCCAAGGTACTCTTCCTAGACTTCTTGGAGCCGGCATGGAACTTTTTAAGGAATTTCCAGAGCACAAGGGAAATTCTGCCTTGGTTTTCCCCACACGGTGGATTTTATAACAGCTTGATTTATGAACATACCTTAATTCTGGGTTTTAATGTTTGGTTTTAATTTTCACTAATACTCATAAGGTAGGATGGAAGGGACCGCGAGAAAAAGCCAGTGTTTTTTGCAATTTGTATGGTAAAACATGTTTTTCGGCCAAATTAAATAAAATATTCCTCCAGTCAGTACATAGTTAAATTTTCTTCACGTGCTGATATCAACAGTTCCTGAATATGTCATGAGCTTGGTGGCATTATCTAACAAACTTTTTAAATTAAGAGAAAAAAGTTGTCATTAAATTCCAGAACACCCGTGACAGATATTAAAGAAAATTTGTGGTCACCATGTGAAGAAAATTAAATTTTATGTTTGTACTGGAGCAATATATTTTTTTTGGTCAAAACATATTTTGCCAAAACACAGAATTTCTCTCGCGGTCCTTTCCATCCTACCTTAACCTAAATCCAATATATGGCCTTCCATTTATTGATACGCGATTGAATGTTCTAGAAGTTAAGGTTAGCTAGAAGAGAACATGAGTCAAGATCCGTATTTTTGCAGTTTTTACTACTTTTTTCAAATTAAATACAAATATTTTATAACCAGATATATTTAGTTTAATTTTCCAGCAATTCTTGAATATGTCACGAGTATAATGGCATTTGAACACACACTTTTTAAATGAAGGGAAAAAGTACTGGAAAAAAATTACTTGATGCCTACAACAGATATTGAAAAACTTTTGAGGTTATGTATGAAATACAACTGAATGAATCTACTGAAACAATATTTCACGTAAATGTTAGTACACTTTCTTTAAATGTAACCTTCCTCATCCCAAATAAATTAGAGTAGTCGTGTCAAACTCATTTGATCATAAGTGCCCCATTGAACATTGTAAATAATGAGGGCGGCCGCATTTCAGAAAGTTAAATATTTTCACCATTTTAAATGGAAAAATCTTATTCATTTTATTTATGTAAAAATAAGATTTTTAAAATTATCACATAAAACTTTAAATAGCCATTCTATTATTTTTCACCAAAAATTTATGTTAAAAATATATAACAAATTAATATTGATAAATGGGATCGCTCCGTTATTTGTACCTTTTCATGGGCGAAAAAACACTTCCTGTGTGCTGACGAATATTACATACATTTGATGCTCAATTTTAACAATTTTAGGGAATCTTATCTTTGTTGACTAAAGAATAAAATGGGTACACCAACCTCACCTGTTAGATTTCACCAAATAATGGCCAATTTTCAAATGTTGTATTTCAACAACGCTTATAACAAGACGAATTGGGCCATATTTTATGTTGGTTCATCAAAAGGTTCAGGGAAACCCGCCTTGGTGGCCTCATGGTCTAAGACGCTACTCTCGCAGAAGACTAGACTCCCGATGACAGGGAGAACAAGGTTCGAATCTCGGTCGGGTGTACCGAGTGTGATTTTTCCCAAATTTGTTTTACACTCTCCCTCCACGCAAATTCGGTTACACTTCATCTAAAAATGATTCCTAATCCCTAAAACCATTAGTGTAATTATTACATAGGCGTAGCCCGAACGGCTAGTAAGACGCGGCGCTAATTTTTGTTTATAATAACTACATAAACACACTAACTCACGCACACTTCCATATGGCTTTTTTTTTATGTGAAAAGAGAAAACTATCTAATTTTCAACAAAACTTTACGTCAAAATTCGTACTTAGGATATTAAATATTTGAAACATATATGGAGCCTTCCTCTAAAATGTTTTGATGGACAAAACAAATATATATTAATGCTGATTTTCTGCGGTGAAGTAGGCACCCCGACCTTTCTTCAAAAGGAAGCGAGGAAAATACAGAAGAAATTGAAACAGAGGCGTATTATCTCTGTTTGTATATATATATATATAATACGCCTCTCTAAATATATATTATTTTTGCCCGCAGTATAACCGCAGCAGCCTTTATTCTGCAATATTAGTAAATACCTAGTATCTGTAACTTTCCTAGATGTAAAATAGGGCTCTTCATGTCAATTTTGGTTTTAGGATACTATCGTAGATGGTCCTGACTGATCTGTTGTTAACCAAAGTAGTCTAACCTTTGCGGTTAAGAAAATATGGCGTGCTAAGTGGTGGCTTCCTCTATTTATCTTACTTTCTTTGTACCCTGTCTTCACATCGCACGTGAAGGTATGCATGCCGTCTTGTCGCTCCTCCTAAGATGAGTTGTTTAGCTGCGGGGTGCATTATGGGAAATGGAGGTAATGTAGGGACGTCCGTTTATAACCGGACATCGAAAGCTCACTATAGGGAGAAAAATCATATCAAAAGCGAACAGGATAAAAACCACTGCATAACGTAGCAACATCGCAAACCTGTATTGTAAACAATCCTCTTACTATTTACAATAGTTTATCTTTTTTTTATATCACTGTTGGGTTATATTATTATTATTAACCGCGTTAGTGTTGGGGATTAGCAGGGTTAAATTTGCAGGAGGTGTACCCGCATTTTCGTGGAGGGAGAGTAGTAAACCATTTAGGGAAAAACCTTCCTTAGTAGACGCGGCTGGGGTCGAACCCCGATACCTCAGTCATCGACAGTCTAGTCTATTGTGAGAGTAGCGCCTTAGACCATGTGGCCACCGAAGCCGGTTCTACAATATTTAGAATAAAATAATTTAACTATAAGGAACAACCGCCCTTAGGCTACTCTTTACAATAGTGGTTAAGTTAGGTTTAGTTGATAACGGTCTAGTTTACGAAACCCACAATGCTTGTAATTTTTTTTTAAACAAACGTTTCTTACGGTGTTGCCACATGTGGCCAAGAAGCTACAATGGTGTGCTTTAGATGCACCTACCTTATGTGCTTCTGATATATCGCAAAACAGGGACACAAGTACATAGCAGTTTCCAACATCTTGGCCCCTTTAGTCAAACTAATTGGTGACATTTATTAGTCGGATGGGGTGACCTGGCAGTCTAGGGGTAAGGTATCAGACTTCTGTGCTGGTGGTCCGGGGTTCAATCTTCAATCCCGGTACAGATTTATCTGTTTGCCAAACCTTTCCTTCACCTCTGACAAGACGTGTATTAATCAAAACTTGTGAATGTGTGGAATGCCAGGCCTCCACCGTGGTTCGGATCCC
>CABFOV010012440.1:0-11474 GCA_902141375.1 Timema poppense
CTCAAACACTTTGACTGGGGGGAAAGCGGGGATTCCTGAAGAGATTGTGATAAGAGCTGGTCACTAGGACACACGTAGCTGGTCACTAGGACACAGGTTACTGGTCACTAGGACACACGTTGCTGGTCACTACACAGGTTGCTGGTCACTAGGACACACGTTGCTGGTCACTAGGACACACGTTGCTGGTCACTAGGACACAGGTTGCTGGTCACTAGGACACATGTTGCTGGTCACTAGGACACACGTTGTAACACTGTCTGAGTATCAACAGTTATTACTATTGATCTGTGTTTCTGGTTGTACTTAGAATGAAGGTGTGATGTGCTATGGCGATAGCTTTAAAAGGTTTCGTCTAACTAGTTCTTATTTTCTAGCACCACGTCTTAATAAGCGTTCAGAGTTTACCCTTTTTTACTAGCTACGCTAATGTGTTAGGAACTAGGAAGGTTATAATTGGAACAGATTCACACGAATTCACGTAGAAAACATTTTTGTAAAAATTACCCGCATCTCAGATTCTAAACTTGATCTCCTCTTCATCATAATCAGTCTGCTGTGAGGGTTGCGCGTTAGATGTGGGTTTTAACTGGCTACATTCATGGATATTGATACAGACGTATTGAAGGGCCTCATAATATCTCCAATTAAACTCCGTCTTACCCTCTCTCGTGTCTTCTCGTGTCTTCTCGTGTCCTCTCGTATCTTCTCGTGTCCTCTCGTATCCTCTCGTATCTTCTCGTGTCCTCTCGTATCTTCTCGTGTCCTCTCGTATCCTCTCGTATCATCTCGTGTCTTCTTGTGTCCTCTCGTATTTTCTCGTGTCCTCTCCTATTGCCTCGTGTCCTCTCGTACTTTCTCGTGTCCTCTCGTGTCCTCTCGTATCTTCTCGTGTACTCTCGTATTTTCTCGTGTCATCTCGTATCTTCTCGTGTCCTCTCGTAATTTCTCGTGTCCTCTTGTGTCCTCTCGTATCATCTCGTGTCTTCTTGTGTCCTCTCGTATCTTCTCGTGTCCTCTCGTATCTTCTCGTGTCCTCTCATGTCCCCTCGTGTCTTCTCGTATCCTCTCGTATCATCTCGTATCTTCTCGTGTCCTCTCGTGTACTCTCGTATCATCTCGTGTCATCTCGTATCTTCTCGTGTCCTCTCGTACCTTCTCGTGTCTTCTCGTGTCCTCTCGTATCTTCTCGTGTACTCGTGTCCTCTCGTATCCTCTCGTGTCCTCTCGTCTCCTCTCGTATCATCTTGTGTCCTCTCGTATTTTCTCGTATCATCTCGTGTCCTCTCGTATTTTCTCGTGTCATCTCGTATCTTCTCGTGTCCTCTCGTGTCCTCTCGTAATTTCTCGTGCCCTCTTGTATCCTCTCGTATCATCTCGAGTCTTCTTGTGTCCTCTCGTATCTTCTTGTGTCCTCTCGTATCTTCTCGTGTCCTTTCGTATTTTCTCGTGTCCTCTCGTATCTTCTCGTGTCCTCTCATATCTTCTTGTGTCCTCTCGTATCTTCTCGTATCCTCTCGTATCTTCTCGTGTCCTCTCGTATTTTCTCGTGTCATCTCGTATCTTCTCTTGTCCTCTCGTGTCCTCTTGTAATTTCTCGTGTCCTCTCGCATCTTCTCGTGTCCTCTCGTATCTTCTCGTGTCCTCTCGTATCTTCTCGTGTCCTCTCGTATCTTCTCGTATACTCTCGTATCTTCTCGTGTCCTCTCGTGTCTTCTCGTGTCCTCTCGTATTTTCTCGTGTCCTCTCGTACTCTCTCGTGTCCTCTCGTATCTTCTCGTATCTTCTCGTGTCATCTCGTGTCATCTCGTGTCCCCTCGTATCTTCTCGTGTCCTCTCGTGTCCTCTCGTGTCCTCTCGTATTTTCTCGTGTCATCTCGTATCTTCTCGTGTCCTCTCGTGTACTCTCGTATCATCTCGTGTCCTCTCGTATTTTCTCGTGTCATCTCGTATCTTCTCGTGTCCTCTCGTGTCCTCTCGTAATTTCTCGTGTCCTCTTGTATCCTCTCGTATCATCTCGTGTCTTCTTGTGTCCTCTCGTATCTTCTCGTGTCCTCTCGTATCTTCTAGTGTCCTCTCGTGTCCTCTCGTGTCCTCTCGTGTCTTATCGTACCTTCTCGTGTCCTCTCGTGTCGTCTCGTAATTTCTCGTGTCCTCTTGTATCCTCTCATATCATCTCGTGTCTTCTTGTTTCCTCTCGTATCTTCTCGTGTCCTCTCGTAATTTCTCGTGTCCTCCCGTATTTTCTCGTGTCCTCTCGTATCTTCTCCTATCTTCTCGTGTCATCTCATGTCCTCTCATGTCCTCTCGTATCTTCTCGTGTCCTCTCGTATCTTCTCCCACACCTCAGAGTTTATTAGTGTCTTATTCTTGGTACGTTTTTATTTATTTACCTTTTCATTGAATGCTCGTAGCGTCAGATCCCAAATGTTGATTACGTTCTTGAGAACATGTGGAGGGTGGAGATGCTAACTACCGCACTCTCGGGGTACACAGGGACAACAGGGTTCCAATCACGGTCAGGTCTAATCAGGTTTATTTTACCCTCTCTCTCCATGCAAGTTTACGTACACTTCCTCCAAATAAAACCTTTCTCATCCTTAACACTATTATTCGGATGGTTAGTAAGACGCGGTGCTAAAAACATGATTTTAGCCAAGGAATGTCTCCGGGCAGCTCGAGCAGTAGAATAATTATATCCGGTTGAACTGTCAGTTTCCACCTCCTTCAGTGTCGTGTGCTCCTAGTACCAGCGGTTTATCTGCATGACACAGCAAGCTCCTTCCTGCCTGCCTGCCCAAAATAAATAATAACTAACACTTGTTTAAATTTTTAGGGCTAGTCAAATAAATAGTCATTCATGCCTTCTTGTACAATGACTAAATAATTAAAAATTAATTTATAGAAATAGTATTTAAATATAAACCCTATTTTACAATTACATTACATTTTTACATTACTTTATATTAAAGAGAAATGAATCAATCTATAAACTATTATTAATAATACTGTATATTTAAAAGAAAGCGCACATCACATTATGTATGTATGTATGTGTGTACTATTGGTTTGGATGTAGAGATTAACTTTATCTCACAGAAATTATATCTATATCTATTATACATCGGGGAGATCTGTAATCTGATTTTGTATCAACAATTAATTATTCAAGTCAACAACAACCGAAAGTTGATTTTGATGTAATTTCTAAAGGTCAAGAAAATACGTCAACTTCATTCAGCTCGACCAGCGAGGTTGACCGTGTCGGGAATAAACCTCCTTCACTATTCTACACTCCTGGTATTTATTATCTGTGACGGTTGTCCGTCCGTACGTGTGTGCAGTATCGTTGTCGTTTGGGTTGTTTTAGTATATATAACAAGGGCTGTGACGACAGAAGACAACATTTACATAAGAGAAGCGATACAAGGCACCAACAATATTTAAACAATGTCCTATTTAAATCCATATCCCGTTGACGAATAGGAAGGAGTTTTTTTACCCGTAACGAAATATTTAATGTAATTCGGCAGAGGAACGAGAAAGGGTCAAAATCAAGTCCATTCCAACTAATGAATTCAATTAAGTTTTGATGCACCCTCCTCGTGCACCCCTACCCCCAACCCTCTCTATTTTAGAATAAGAATGGCTGGCATCTGGTAATGTCGAAAGTAATTTAGGTGTGAAGTGTTAATAATTAAAGAAAGGAAGGAAAGTGGATGGTCGGGCGGGGGAGGTTTGCCGCAATGGCGAGAATAGCTCGTCCCGGTACCAAGCTCTCAGGAGTCTCTAGGAGGTCATCAAGGTCCACAAGATTGTCGCTTGAGGGCGGGGCTCGGGAAATAATAACTGTCATCGAGAACCAGATAATATTATAAGTTTGAAAACGAAGCAATCAAAATTATTTAATACCAAAACCTGGAAACAAAAGGTTGTGACACACAATAATTGACAGATTGATAATTAAAAGGATTAAAATTATTATTTTCTATAGTCTCACACCTTGTAATAATTATAGTCTATAGTTGCTCCACTTGAAATATCTCAAATACAGTAATATAATGAAAATAAAGACTGAACCAGGAAACGACTGGGCCTGGGAAAGAACATCTAGGGGTACAGATCTAACACTAGAACCTAGAAATAGAGGCTTGCTAGCTGGAATGAACTCTTATAGCCTACAAATGGTAAGTTACCACTTTAGACTCACGTTGAATCGAACCAGTAGTCCTGTAATTACCTAGATCCACAACGGGTTTGAACATTGTATTTATGTTCTTAATTAAAGATTGAACTGTTAGAAAAAAATACTTTTATTAATTAAATTAGAATTATAGTATCTTTACATTATAAAGAAGAAATAGCTCTACACTAACCTGTGTCCTGAACTAGTAACTCTATGTTCTGAACTAGTTACTCTGTGTTTAGAACTAGTTACTCTGTGTTTAGAACTAGTTACTCTGTGTTTAGAACTAGTTACTCTGTGTTTAGAACTAGATACCCTGTGTCCTGAACTAGTAACTTTGTGTCCTGAACTAGTAACTTTGTGTCCTGAACTAGTAACTTTGTGTCCTGAACTAGTAACTTTGTGTCCTGAACTAGTAACTTTGTGTTCTGAACTAGTAACTCTGTGTTCTGAACTAGTTACTCTGTGTTTAGAACTAGTTACTCTGTGTTTAGAACTAGATACCCTGTGTCCTGAACTAGTAACTTTGTGTCCTGAACTAGTAACTTTGTGTCCTGAACTAGTAACTTTGTGTTCTGAACTAGTAACTCTGTGTTCTGAATTAGCTACTTGGGCCATCCCTCACACAAGTGGGTACTGGGTACCTTGGTCCATCCCTCACACAATAGGGTACTGGGTACCTTGGTCCATACCTCACACAAGAGGGCACTGGGTACCTTGGTTCATACCTCACACAAGAGGGTACTGGGTACCTTGGTCCATACCTCACACAAGTGGGTACTGGATACCTTGGGCCATCCCTCACACAAGTGGGCACTGGGTACCTTGGTTCATACCTCACACAAGAGGGTACTGGGTACCTTGGTCCATCCCTCACACAAGAGGGTACTGGGTACCTTGGTCCATCCCTCACACAAGTGGGCACTGGGTACCTTGGTCCATCCCTCACACAAGTGGGCACTGGGTACCTTGGTCCATACCTCACACAAGTGGGCACTGGGTACCTTGGTCCATCCCTCACACAAGAGGGTACTGGGTACCTTGGTCCATACCTCACACAAGTGGGCACTGGGTACCTTGGTCCATCCCTCACACAAGAGGGTACTGGGTACCTTGGTCCATACCTCACACAAGTGGGTACTGGGTACCTTGGTCCATCCCTCACACAAGTGGGCACTGGGTACCTTGGTTCATACCTCACACAAGAGGGTACTGGGTACCTTGGTCCATACCTCACACAAGTGGGCACTGGGTACCTTGGTCCATACCTCACACAAGTGGGCACTGGGTACCTTGGTCCATACCTCACACAAGTGGGTACTGGGTACCTTGGTCCATCCCTCACACAAGAGGGTACTGGGTACCTTGGTCCATCCCTCACACAATAGGGTACTGGGTACCTTGGTCCATCCCTCACACAAGAGGGTACTGGGTACCTTGGCCCATCCCTCACACAAGTGGGCACTGGGTATCTCGCCAGCGGGTGGGGGGAGATACAAGGCCGCTACAGCGCAGGCTCCAAGACGCGGCTCCAGCGGGCGGCGGTAGTGTTTTGTTTCGCTCAGTTGCTAGCGCGGCGACAATAGCGCGAGTCTAGTGAAGTCGTCCGGCCGGAATACACCTCCTGTAACTCCTGGGAGCTTGGTACCATGATAGTTACAACAGCCGCGTCTGTGCACCGAGGGAACTAGTGAGTGGTGTGTCCCCGTGTTACCGTGGTCCCCGTGTGCGTGGGACTCTAGATACACCTCCGAGGAGAGATGTAGTCTTCTCTTTCTCTACTTGAGAGACTAATCTCTCTCTCTGTCTTACTATAGTCAGTTCTTTCTCTGGATTACTCTCGAGCCGGACGTATGTTGTGAGAAGTTGAAACGTGTGAAGCCCGTGTACTAGTCGCCCACAATGCTGCCGGCCTCGTCTCTTCTGTTGGCGCTCCTCATGGTCACAAGTAAGTAAGGTCACATGTGATGGCGAGGGGGAGGGTGTTAACTAGCTGGGGTGTTACTCGCGCAATGGGTGTGTTTGCTCATGTTCGGGAGAACACAGTTCCAATCCAATTCGGGGTTTTTTATAAATAGTTTTCAACTCTTCTTTCCACACAATTGTGGATACATTTCTTATAAATTTTACCGTCCTAATTTCTAAATCATTCTTGTATTTAAATGTTTATATTCCGCAGCGGGATAAAATAAACGAATATTATTCTCTATCCTGTTAAATTCTGTTGCATTTATCTCTTTATTCCCTTCTCACTCCAGCCGTATCGGGGTAGATTGTTTTCCAACGCCAACGAAGTCAACTGGCAAACTCAGATCTCGGGGATCCACCAGGATATTCCACAGACGAATGCGCGTGCACTTGATTCAAACCAACCTTTCTCCCCATGTCACGCGTGTAAGACGTGCTACTCCCCCTTTCGACCATCCGAGTATTTAGGACTGCCCCATCTGACCACACATCGGCTGGTGCAGTTTAGCCGGTCCAAAAGCTCCTCGCGTTGATCCAAATACTCAACCTGTGCGTGCCGTAACTCCAAATTGGACGTTATTCACATGTCTTGTGATGAGAACGGGTCAAACGGGGCAGTTCGCAGCTCAGGAATGTGTTTTTAGGACTAATCCACTCAGATCCCGGTAACAAGACCCCGCCATATCATGAGCTAGCGCTAGAATCAAATGTATCCAGTTCCTAAAATACGAATAAATAATAGACTTGTTAAAACTTCAGACTTTCAGTTTCAGGTCACATATTTGAGAGTATATTGTTAATGTCAGCGGTCACAAGTATAAGTCAGCATTAATATCATATTGTTTTATTATTTATTTGAGTTGCCAACAAATCCGACGTTGTCCGTGTATTATTAATATTACTATCACTGCATCGAATGAGCCGTTATCTAAGAGTAAAACAGGGAAATCCAGAAGTGTTACCCAAACTCCACTTTCCAGGGGTCGACCATACCCCAAATACCCCTCTTGAACGTGCATGTTCTGTAAGTTATATATTGTTCAGCGATATTCTGACCACGGATATATTGTTCAGTGATATTCTGACCACGGATATCTTGTAGTTGGTCAGCATTGTACAAATAGGAATATTGTAGCTTGGTAAGCAAATAAATGAAGTAAGCTTTATTTTGTTTACATGTACACTTGGTCTGTACTGAAAGGTAGCCCGAGGGTACGCGGCGTTATAGTTCGCGAGAACAACTGATTAATGCCACCATTTGTCTAGCATGATCCATGCACGGGGCTGGACTGGCATGATTCATGACAGACTCGCCCCCACGTCTATACATTTCAAACACACACGATCATATCTAGCCTATGACTTGTCTAATTGCTATCTCTATAGACAGTGGTACTAAATGATGTTTATATACTAGCTAAATTATTGTATTTTAATATTTAACAAAATATATTTAAGAACAGATCTCACCAACGCCAACATTAATTTAGCAGCGACAACAGTTTTACTCCAGGGACATGTTCTGTTGTCAGTTTGTTGTTAAGTCCCCTTGAAACATCGGTCCCTTCTGACACGAGCGTGAATATCTCTGGTGGGAGGGTAACAACCAAACGTGGAATCTATTTACGTTTGTAAAATGATCGTCTTGTGTTGATGGCAATGTCCAGTTTAGAGGCACTAAATAAATACTTAGTTGTACGTTTGTCTGAAGAAATTGCATCCGGGTGACCTGGCGGTCTAGGGGTAAGGTGTCAGACTTCTGTGCTGGCGGCCGGGGTTCAATCCTCGGCCTTGGCACAGATTTATCTGATAGCCAAACCCTTCCTTCACCTCTGACGTGTATTAATCACAACTTGTGAATAGGTGGAATGCCAGGCCTCCACCGTGGTTCGGATTCCACGTTAAACTGTAGGTCCTCCATTTCATCTCACAATCACCCTACCATTACACATTAGCGTAAGTGCGTATAACCCGAACGGGTAGTAAGACGCGGTGCTAATAATAATAATAATAATAATAATAATTTACGTGATTACGAAAACGATCCTCTTTGTCGTCGTCAATAACTTCGTGAGTCTTTTTTTCCATCATTGTTGTCTTGTTTACTTTTATCTGGAAGTTGTTCTCCATTACAATGTCAATCTCTTCATCATCAAACTTTACACGCTTTAACAGGAACGCCCCTAGAATGTGGAGATGTTTTTCAAGGCTTTAATAGCGCGATCACCGTGACGGCACGTCCATCCATACAATTTGTCTGTAAGTGATCCTGTCCGAACCACCCTCTATCACACATGAATTGTGTAGGTAACACATCGTGTGGCAATTTAACACCGACATCTTGTGTGTTGTCTAGCTGTGCCAAGAACACTCCACGTGACTTTATTTCTTGTGAAATATTGTCTTTGTTAATGTCTGCCTTACATCTGTGACATGGTTCCCAATTGTCTTCGATAGTAAGGTAGTTAAACTTTAAACAACATATTACCCTGCGCTGTCCACGTACGAATACATCAGATCAAATTAAATGTGAATTATTGAGAATATAAACAACCTCCCCAAAAATGTAAACCAATTTACAACAAATAGTAAGTGCCCATAGAGACAACCAAATTATAACTGTATAAACAACCTCATCATAGTAGATAATAAACAACCTCATCATAGTAAATAATAAACAACCTCATCATAGTAAATAATAAACAACCTCATCATAGTAAATAATAAACAACCTCATCATAGTAAATAATAAACAACCTCATCATAGTAAATAATAAACAACATCATAGTAAATAATAAACAATATCATCATAGTAAATAATAAACAATATCATCATAGTAAATAATAAACAATATCATAGTAAATAATAAACAACATCATAGTAAATAATAAACAACATCATAGTAAATAATAAACAATATCATCATAGTAAATAATAAACAACATCATAGTAAATAATAAACAATATCATAGTAAATAATAAACAACATCATAGTAAATAATAAACAATATCGTTAGAGAAATTAATCAAAACTGAAAACTCTTGTATCAATGAAGATTCATTTTTCTTGAAATTGTAAGCTATTGAAGTTTCTGTTTTTGTCTTGAAAATGTACGCACCTTATAACCATAAAATATATCCTATTTGATATCTTACTCACAGAGGGCAGGGCAGTCGTTTAGGTTTTATTTTGTGGACAAGAATGTGTTTGGTCCAGATTCTGTTTTCTTTCGTCTTTGTATTGTTGTTGTAATAAACAAACACTTTTGAGATACATTAAAATGTTGATATTCCAAAATAAACAATAGTACCATGAAAGTGTCAACATCCTACTAAATCAATGTTTTAGTGATTAAATTTAAAAAATCTTAATTCGATAAACGAGAGTTTCTTAAAAACGATCTGAGTTCAAACAGATGGTACGGACTTTCTGACCCCATTGTTTTAAAATGGAGATATCTACTCACAACTCGTAATATACGTGAAACGAAATAATATACACCCGAGAAAAATTTGTTCTATACTTACGTAAAACATTTGTTGACCCCCGGTTTTAAATTTTATTTCTAAAGAATTATTCAAATCCTCATTTTTATATTTGGACCAATAAAAAAAATCAATACTGGGTCCACAAGGGTCAGCACTTCGTATTAAAATAATTTCAACTTCTGGTTAAAATTTTCGACATTTTATTTGGAGTTTAACATCTTATGGTTATAGCATTGCTATTCAGTTCTTCATTTCAAAATTTAAATCACTAAAAAATGTAAATATTGACTATTGAATCTAAAATGAAGGAGATAGATCATTGTTGTACAAACATTTCTCCTAAGAGGTTAAAGGAAAAATAACAAACTTTTTGAGAAACTTGCTTATTTACTTACTCTGTGGCATTAGAGAGTTATTGCGTTAAAACTTAAGTAATGTCTCTGTACAACTAAAGCTCACAAAATTGTATTAATATATTTGCCAAAATCTCGGAAACTATTGTTTTTATAAAGATATATGTCAAATAAAAGTTTATAATTTTTAATAGTACTACAATTTTGCAACGATAATTTATTTAGTATCTCAAATAGTTGTGGAGATACGGAAATTTCCGCTTCTGTAAAGTGCCCTAAATTCATTTTCATGGGAGGAAAATGAAAATAGCCATTCTATTTATAATCCTTATCAACGCCAGATAAAAAAAACAGTTAGAGCCAATTTTGATGGACTCGATTTTTTCTCTTTTCACCCTTAAGGAAACTACCCTTAATTTTAGGGCTAGATATCCAATTCCCAAAATCCCTTGGAGCAACCCTATATAAACCCGAGATACCAAGTCTTAGCCCGATTGGTAAAATAGTTCAGGGTCTACTCAAAGGTACAAACAGACAGGCAGACAGACAGACAGGCAGACAGACAGACAGGCAGACAGACAGACAGACAGACAGACAGACAGACGGGAATGCAAACAACCTTTTTTCAGTTTCGGGGGCCATAAAACGTCGAAGATCCAAATTTCTGGTTGTATTTTATTTGATGAAAGCGTGTTAAAGTAGTCCACAGGGAGTGTTACTATCCGTTACAGCCCTGGTCCTCGTCCAGGGAGGCGGACAGCGGCACCAAGCAAGCTGTGTGCTGACGGTCCTATTAATTAAGCTCGCTAAGCTCTGTATAAACTGTCCCTGGTCACAACAACATCATCCTCATCTGAGCGGTGACCTTGGGCGACCCGCAACTGGCTGCCACTTGAACCAATTGAGGGCATTTAAAGGCGTCGGTTGGAGGCAACAGACGTACTGGAATATCAACAGGACGGTGTTCCCGGCCTGGCTCTCCTCCTGCCTGGCCTCTCCTCCTGTCTGTCCTCTCCTCCTGTCAGCCTAGCCTCTCCTCCTGCAAGCCTAGCCTCCTTGATACCCCCTGTCCATCTAGTCTATATTTCAGGTGATAGACAGTCCGGGGTTCGGATATGGTCCAGGAGGGACGAGGGTGGTTGTTTTCTTGATCCAACTACCACAGAATGCGTATGCATTTCCTCTTAACATATACCTTCCTAATTACTACCCATATTTGTAAGTAAATGTAATTGGCACGGATGGGTAGTAATACACCGTGCATCCAAAGAACTCGGAACTCTTAGTTGGACCAAAGTATGAGAAAGGTGTTGGAGTGTTTGTTGGACGTGGTCATGGACATACAGACATACAGTATCTGTAGAGCTCTGTGTGGAATACAGTATCTGTAGAGTTCTGTGTGGAATACAGTATCTGTAGAGTTCTGTGTGGAATACAGTATCTGTAGAGCTCTGTGTGGAATACAGTATCTGTAGA
>CABFOV010012442.1:0-11467 GCA_902141375.1 Timema poppense
TCCGGTTTGGGGGGGCACTTTTAAGCTCTTGGCGCAATTCGGGTCCGAGCTAAGAGAATTGGCGCAATTCGGGCGAGCCCATACGTACAGCCCTGATACATACAAGTATTCCATTAGATAATTCTAAAAAAAAAACCACGCAACCGTGGACACATGTTTTAAAGCATTAAAAGAGTAATAGATAGGAATAGAGGAGACGGGGAGGTAGGTTTTCTATTTTAAATATATATTTGAAGGTGGTTATCAACCGTTTTAATTTGTATGTATTGTTTTGTTATTTATATTTATACTAATTGGGGTGTATTTTATTTAGATACCTACCTCATTATCCCATAAAATAAGCCTTTTGTTAAAACGTACTAAATAATAAAAACTCTCGATAGTTTAATTTTGTAAACAATTATTTTCTCGTAAACCACAAGGTAGATCAAATATTAAGCATTCATAGATGTACATAAACATTATCTAAGTATATATAATAGTTTTATGGTTTTATGTTACTTGGATTTACTTAAATATTAAATATTTAGTACATTTCAGAACTACTTCTTTAGACAGCTTTATTAAAGTTGCAATATAATAAAGCACATTTGCCAAAGAATTACAGCCACGCATTCGAAGACCCCGTTTCCAAAATAACCCGTTGCGCGTCGTCAGGGAATCCACATCTTCGCCAGAACGACTAAGAATAGATAGAATATAAAATTATTTTTTGAGGGACTGGTGTTAAAAAGGTGTGTGGTGATGTAAACTATTTTTGTACAACGGATAAACAACTGTTGAAATGTATAATATTAACTGTACCATAAATTATAATTATATCAAAATTTATCATAAAAAATTCTAAGTTTTAATATAGAAGCAAATATTAAAAAATACAACTTTAATATTAATTATATTTTGACGTCCTCCATAAATCTACATTTGTTCATACTAATCTACTTCTCTCACATATAAAAATAATAATGAGCTACAAAAAGATAGTTTTGATATTTCCTGTAGACAATGTCATTCATTCATGTAAAAAAAAGTTTGTATGCTTAGTTCAAAATAAGTTACTAATTAAATTTTTTCTAAAAAACACAATAATGTTCTATCTTGTAAACATTTTCTTAACTTATTAAATGGCAAGAAAAACAAACATAATTATATTTTACAAAACATATCATAGTCCTCGCTTGTAAAATGTTGACATTGGCAACGTGCTTCAGTTTTGATCAGTCACACTTCACCAGCTTCATGCCGCGGGTCAAAAGAAACGTTTTGGAAAGGGGCCCATTTATTTTGAGTGTTAGGAAGATGTTCACTTCCTGTTGCCTATGCTCTGAGCCCATTCACTCGCGAGTCGTCAACAGAATGAGAAGCTCTTCAGTTATAATCAGCAGGATGCCTCTTAAAGCCTGTTATTATACCCTGTCTATTCTAAGGTTCAAGTAAAATTATTTCACATTCATTGGAGCGAGTATTTCTTACATTGGGACTCAGATTTAGGATAAATCATTAATAAAAATGTTTCCCACAGTTTATAATCTGCTGTGGATATTAGTTAAGATTGCTATGCTCCTTTATTGGGATTCTGAAGTGGTTATTAATAAAGGTTGATATGCTCATTTGGAATTCTGCTGTGGTTATTAGTTAAGGTTGATATAAACCTTAACTATGATTATTATATAGGTATTCTTAGGGTTTAAATGTTCATTTATTTGGATTATAATGTGAGAGTTCATTAAGGTTGAGATGCATTTTAATTGGGATTTTATTATACATAGTCTTAAAGGCGGATATGGATTCTGCTATGGGATTAAATAAAGTTTGTAAGCTCATTAGTTAGCATTCTTCCTAAGGGAGGTTAATTAAATAAAATATCTTTGTTGGAATTCTGGTGTGGGCAGATTTTTTATGGCGAATATTTTCTTGTATTGAGATTCTGCTGTACACAAGTTCATAATATAAATAATTTGGGATTCAATTAATTAAGCATCCACCAGTAAATATTAGTATACTTGATAAATAATTAGTTATCTATAGTGGAATATGGTAGTGGTGGTCAGAGGAAAAAAAAGAAGACAAAGCCAGTATTAAAATATAAACCTCTTTTTATGATTAATGATACCAAATGGTCTAGTTTTGATTTTTGAAAACAAATGGCCGAAGTGGAATTACAATTGTCGGATATTCCCGAATTCCATAAAAATCTGAATCTAGTTATAGTTTATAGTGCCATCGCATTGTTTCAAACGTTGATTTCAGTAGATATTACAATATTTGCCACTTTATGAAATGGGCCAGACCTCATGCCATTTTTCCCAGTTTATGAAATGGTCAAGGGAAAGGGCCGGTTAACGGAACGGACAGAAATAATCCCAATTTTAATGGGCAGCTTTACTTAAAGTGTGTAATATATATTTTATATATACCAACCTTTAGGTTCCATCTCTCCTAAGACCTTTACTTACATAGTAAGCCGAAAACCACCACTGCGTTAAAATTTACAGGATGATTTTAATCGCGACATAATTAGATTATAGGCCTATTGTTCGAACTGGGCGTAACATCGCAGTGAGGCACTCAAGTCTTGGTTAGAAAACAGTGAAATTGAGATAGGTTGAACAATTTTATTTACTTACTCTATGGAATGAGTAACTCGAAATATCATTGCTGCATTTACAAAAGTACGTCACCTATTCCTTATATATATATAGTTCCATCCTGTACACCTCATTACATCCTATCCCTCCCTATCTTGAGTTAGTTATATCTAGTCCACCTCATTACGCCCTATCCTTAATCTTGAACTAGTTCATCAAGTCCTCTTTATTACACGATATCCCTTTTTTGAGCAAGTTCAATCCAGTGCCCCTCATTACACCATATACCTATCTGGAGTTAGTTATATCCAGTCCTTTATGTTACACCATATCACTTTTTTGATATAGTACTATCCAGTCTCCCTCCACCGTAACCCTATCTTTAGCTAATTTTATCCTGTCCCCCTCATTACCACCTCTCCCTAACTTGAGCTAGTTCTATTCAGTCCACCTTATTATAACCTATCTCTTACTTGAGCTAGTTATAACCAGTACCCCTTATTACACCCTATCTTGAGGTAGTTCTATCCAGTCCACCTCACTACACCGTCTCTCTTTCAGGTACATTCTAATGTTATCCTCTTATCTGCGTCTAAGTCTTCCCACTGTTATCTTCCCATCGGATTTGCCAGTCAATACCCTGAGCACGGTTCTAGACTCTTCCATTCCCGCTGCTTATCCCACCCACCATAATCTATGAGACTTGATAATCTTAACAATGTCTTGTGATGAGTACATGTAATGTAATTAAATATTATAAGGCCCCAGAATAATATGTATCTATTTTAAACCAAATATCTTTCCAAGTATCTTGTTTTCTAACACCCTAAATTTGTTTTAGTAATATAAGGTAGGAGAGCATGTTTCACACCCATAGATAACAACAGGTAACATTATTGTATTATATTATATTCTTAGTTTTACATTCCTTGAAAGCAGGCGATTTAAAAATGTTAGAAAAAAAAAGCTAAGTTAAAAGATAAATGAAAAACTCTCTCAATCATTTCAATTTCGCTGTTGTCAAGTGAAGAATGCACTTAAATAATATTTCTGTTTCGAGATAAATATTTTATCTAATATTATGGTTATTAGATCGTGTGTTGGATACTCAAGATGCTGTAGTCACATTTAAATTATAATTATTCAAAGGAATGCTCAATAAACAATAACAAAAGGATCTAATTAAAAATGAAAATATAATAAATATTATGAAATATAAGGTAAAAGTTAAGGCCGCATTAAATTTATTAGCAAAGAAGCATATTAAGTTTTTAAGAAAAGAACCTTTAGAAAATTAAATAAAATACAGAAATGACAATTCTGAATATAATATTTGTTACATCATATAGAAGAGAAGATATATTAAACAACATAATACTATTAAAACTATGAATTATGAAAACTTTATAAATTTATAAATTCAATTAAACAATGTTAAATAGAGTATAAAAAGAACAATAGGGTTAAAATACAGGAAACATATTAAATTAGAACAAGAATAAAATACAAATGAGAAATCACATATTCTAAGGTTTCAGATTAAATGATTAAAACATTATAAAGAAAGATATATTAGGTTTAGTAATTAATTAAAATATTAACATTTTGAGGTAATACTGTTGATAAATTCACAATTTTCAAAAGGAGAGTTAAAATTGTAACCAATGAAAGTGGACAAGTAATATTAAGGCAGAAAATTATTTAATAGAAGTTAGAGACGTTAATTATACGAGTAAAACTTGGAAGAAAGAAACAAAATTATGTAGAATAGGAAATTAATGTAGAATAAAAAGTTGTTGAATATATAAACGTTCCTTAGATGATACTTAGTTCCACTCCTTAAGCTTTGAACGCCTAAAGGCAGGTTGACTTGACTACATGTTTCAACGTACAAACGTCATCTCCAGGTCTGAGAAAAACCAATGTAAAATTAGGAAAAAAATACAAGACGAAAATTAAGAGATCAAGGAACATTAGACGATAACCAAAAAGAAAATATTTTATTAATTAGTAGAGGGAAAATAAAGCTAACCAAAAGAACCAGGTTAAAGAAATACAAAAAGAGAGAAATGTAGAGATTATTATTAATATGTAGATAATATACTAAACTATCAAACTTACCTTTAAATTAGGGTTAGATGTTATCCCTGTCCCTGTTTTGTTATTGTTTATTGTGCGTTCCTTTGAATAATAATAATTATTATATTTATCCTTACTAAATCACTATGAATATAACTAACATTTATATTAGCCGAGGTATGGGGAAAGGTTGGGGTTTGAAACCCAAACGCGTGCATTAAAGTTAATTCTAAACATGGCTTTCCCTGATTTCTAGACAGATTCAGGTGCATTTTCTCTAATCAAACCTCTTCACCCTTAAATATTAAATGACGTAATTAATTATCCTAATGTTCGCAGCACGTATCTGGGTAACTGATATCCAAATAACAACTCGGGGCGAATGAAAAGTAATACAGACGTATTTTTTGCAGTCAGTATTAATAACATTTTAATTTATCATTAATATTATTTCGTGTATATTAAAATTCTCTGACAAAAGTGAAAGCCTTATATCATACGATTTGGAATATCAATATTTTAAAATAATTTTATGATATTTTATAAATATCAATCAAGTTCCTTCCTATTTAGATCTCATTGTGTGTGCAACATTGTTTTCTTATATTATATCCTCGCGATTAATATTTTTGAGACCCGCTTCAGTGGCTACATGGTTTAAGGCGACGGGTAAACACGTGGTTCGATATCGGCCTGGCGTACTGAGGGTGGTTTCTCTTTAATGCTTTCCTAACTCTCTTTCTTCACACCAATGTGTACACACTTCCTCTAAATTCAACCTTTCTCATCTGAAACTCATTAGCTTAATTAGTACATATGCGTATATTATTATTATTAGCACCGCGTCTTACTACCCATTCGGGTTATACGCACTTACGCTAATGTGTGATGGTAGGGTGATTGTGAGATGAAATGAAGGACCTACAGTTTAACGTGGAATCCGAACCACGGTGGAGACCTGGAATTCCTCACATTCACAAGATGTCTTGTCAGAGGTGAAGGANACCTGGAATTCCTCACATTCACAAGATGTCTTGTCAGAGGTGAAGGAAGGGTTTGGTAATCAGATAAATTTGTGCCGGGACCAAGGATCTAACCCCGGCCGCCAGCACAGAAGTCTGACACCTTACCCCTAGACCACCAGGTCACCCCATATGCATATAGAACGAATGGGTAGTAAGAGGTAATGAATGCTAAGAAATACACACAAATTAATACCTCTTATAAAACCAAGAGATAATTTTTGTTCGGCACCCACTTGATTTATAAAATACCTCCAAGGTCCTCTACATACAACTAAAATTATTTTTTTCCCCTCTGAGATTAAAGAGAGGAAGAAAGGGTTTCATGTTTTTTTAATGGATGTTATCCCATTGGGTATTGCTCTCTTTGACCAACACACAGCCTGATAAGGCAACGGAAAGAAAGCGTTTTTTATTTTCCTTCACATCAGCACAAGATAGACTTTTTTTATATATGTTTTTTGCCAGCTTTCTACAGCTATCCGGAATTCTACTTAGTGTGATGGTCGGCAGACGGCTGATTTCCCCTGGGGAATGTACTCTTTAGCGGAAGCTGCCAAAATGCTGACCCGTTACACTAGGCGATATATTGTATTCTACTACTTCTGCGACACTGTGCGCATACTAACCGTTCTTGTGGTATAGTGGTCAGAGAAACTAGATGCTGACCTCGAAGTCCCAGGTTTGATTCCCGGGTAATGTCAGGGAATTTTTCACGAAAGGGGAATAATTCTCATGATCACCAGAGTTTGGTTAGTTAGGCTTGACTTAGGATTATCTTGTCCTTAGTTCCACCACGTCTTAATCACTATCATCATCCCTTCACCTCACTAAGATATAGAAAAAAACTTTCACAGAAAGGATACACAGTTGGTACATTCGGGCGTCCCTCGTGCAACGGTGCATTAGTACTTTCTACAGTACTTTCTACAGACTGGACTACGTTTGATGTAGCCCAGACATGCCATTATTGTTATGTGCATACAAGGATTATTTTGAAAAAAATGAATGTATATTTCTAAAATAATGTTAAGTAAAGTATTGATATTTAGACAATTTTATTGTTTCAGTGTGAACTTAGTTTTTCACTTGATAAATAAAAACTAAATTAAGTTAGGAACAAAACGTTATAAAATAGATGCAGAGGCTTAAATTATCTCAAATCTGTTAGTTATAAAACATATTTTTTTTTTACTTTCGATTATATATACTCTTATAATTGTTGTTGACTGTTTTTAAAACGGAATTACTTCTTTTAAAAGCTAGCCTGATTTTTATAAGGTATCATAATTTTAATGGTACATTTTATATCAATGCACCAGGAATTACCTACAGAGAATGGAAAACAAACAATATTTACCTAAGGGTATGAATACGAGGACTAAACCACCGACTCCAGACTCATGGCCGAATAAGCAAGCGCATATTAAACTCCGCTGGCAGATAATGGATCTATACACAAGCCAACGATTATTATCAAGCAATTACTCAATAATATTCCAATTATATTCTACTGCTATTCTACCAATAGTTTGAGGTTTAATTACTAAAAATGATAAAGACAAACGGGACACATAAAAATAAATGTTGGTATGTTATTAAAAAAAAAATCTAAAACAAATGATATAATATTTCTGTTTCACGTTTGTGGTCTGTCTAAAAATAAGGCCAGTCCTACCCCGATCACCAACAACGAAATTACTAACCTAGCGTGTGGTTATGAATGAAGGGTGGAGAGGTGTCCGAATTACATAGGTACAGTCAACCACAACGCTCATAACCACGGATACTGTGCAAACAAATTGTTTAATATTCGTTATTTCAAATGTGAATCTTTATTCATCCAAATGGGTCAGAACAATCTACTTGTGGGAAATTTTAAATTAGACTGTTAAATACACAGGACATGGATTTCATTCATCAAAGTGTATCTTTCATTCATATATTATATTACAATTTTTTTCAATACAAAATGTTTGTGTCCTACCCTCACATTACATTTTTTTATTCTGTTATTTAGAATATATGTTACCGCCAAATGAAGTTTAAAGATACCAAGAGTAACTGTGCCATAAAGGCCCTTAAATTTAGAGTCTAATACAATCTAATAATTGTATATACAAAATTTATAATCAGCTTAATTTAAGCAACGTTTTAAAAAATTGGCACCGTTCTATTAATAAGAAGAATATGGGAAAATATTTATAATCTTCTCGGAAGGAATCAAGTAAATTTTGTTATGGCCACAAGATACATTTCGAGGTAGCTTGAGGATTATTTTATTGTATTTGAAACATCATAGCTGCCATAATATTAATCAATATTGTAGTGACCCAAATTTATTGCCAAACGGTCTAAGGCGTCACTCTAATGTTAGATGGGTTTGCAGATGATGGGAAGATCATGGTTTGAGTCTCGTTCTGGTCTAATGAAGGTGTTGTTTCCTAAACGGTTTTCCACTCTCTTTCCACGAAAATGTGGGTATATCACCTCTAAAATGCACCCTTCCTCAGATAGTAAGTCGTGGTAATGATATATACGCTTATATTGTAGTGTGGAAGTTAAGGTGGTGTCCTTAGTACAGGTCAGGATGTAGGCTCAACCATTTAGGATCAAGCCGATACTCTCAGATAATAAAATATATTTTCCAGGCCAGAAGATGGAAACATAAATATATAGATGAAACAAATAAAAACTTGTATTTCTAGACGGAGTGTCAGGTGAAATGTAGTCTCCTACGTTTGTCAACCCCTGTTCTATCGTTAGCCATTTCATATCATCAAGTGGTTATTTGTTACGAACACCTGCTACCTTCCGCTTAACACCCCTTCCAACCCTCCCACAACCCTTATAGCCACTCCCTGTTTAAGTGGCTGTCTCCGGATATAAATATCCCGACGAGAGACTCATGCTGTCACTGCTGCTTCACGAATCACCAGCTTCCAGCCAGTCCGACGCTTGGCATCGCACTGCAAGTATTACACAGAATTTATAAAATACAACGTACATTTTTTTAAATTTATTTTTTCCTTTAATTTTCACTTTTCAATTTGTGAAAAAGGATGGATAATTTTTGAGATTCAGGTTTAAAATAATAAATCTAAAAGGTGTCTATTACTGTTTATTAGGTTATTAATTATGTGGACACGAAAAAAAATATATGGTACTCATCTGGTTTAGTTTTGTTGTGAACTAATTTGGCGTTATAGTTAAGGTCTAGTGTACTGAGAAGGATATTATTCAAAGGTTTTTCCACTCTCCATTATCCTAAATGTTGGTACATCTAATCTCAACTTTGACTTTCTCCCTCCAACTCAAACTTTATAGTTATTAACATCTGTATAAGCAGGATGGGTAATAAGACAAGTTGGAGTAAGATAAAACTATTCACTATGATAGAGTTGATATCTGTCATTCATGTTAAAAATAAAACTTGTTTTTTTAGAAAAGGGATTCATAGAATTAATTTACTCATTTATTCATTCAAACATTGACCGTAAGAAATTTTATTCGTCAATTATTACTCACTCACACTTATTTCCCATACCAATTTCATAATACATATGTTTAAATTAAACGAGCAATCTAATAGATATTTTTCCTTAAATATTATTATTATTACTATCATCATCACCGAGTATAGCTAATGACATTTCCTAAATTGACTGTCATTGCGGGAAATGAGCATTCTACTATCTATGTACATAAATAAATTCATTCAATTCGGTGGCCGCACAGTCTAGCACGCAACTCTAGTGTTAGACTAAATTGACAAAGATAGGGAGATCGGAATTCGATCTCTATTGGTTGCACTGAGGGTTGTTTTTCCTAAATGGTTTCCACTTTCTCTTTCTATACATGCAAATATAGCTACACTCCCTCTAAATTAAACCTTCATAATCCCTAACACATTAGTTTAAGTAGTACATAGGCATGTAACCCGAACTGGTAGTAAAGCACGATGCTAAAAAATAAAAGCTAAATTTTATCACAAATGACGATTTAACATCTGGTCCTTGTAAATAATCACCGTAATATAACTTTTATTAATATGCTTGAAGTAGATACGATCTAGGCAAGGATAATCTTTTAAACAATTGTGAATGTCAACCAAAAATGTATTAAAAGTCCGTTTGCACTTTGTAAAAAGTTATTAAACTTTGTGTTTCATAACAATGTTTTACAACTTGTTTTATAACGAGCTTTTAGATTCCCCTGCGTTGTCAATAAAGACCAATTAAAAATATATAACTTTATTTTCATCTGTTACAAAACTGTTTACATTACGTAACAAGTTGTTCAAGCTTCTCCCCCCTCCCCACACCTTGTAACTGGAGCTAACATCTCCCTTTTCATTTTTCCATCATGTGTGCAGTGTTCTCTGTACTCTGTAGTGTGTCAAACAGAGATTCACATATTTCTAGTACAATTTTACTTAGACTTGATTTAGAAATTTTAAACAGATAGCTCAAACTCGAGTAGGTGTGAGAGTCAGTCTTTCTTTAACTGGAATAGAATACCTAAGAACACTTTTTTTCTCCCTCACGATTAGATTAATAATCAAATTAATTAAGTACTCACCCGCCTCGTTGGCGTAGTTGGCTAACGCACTTGTCGTGTTGAGCTCGACTGCCGAGGACAGGGAGATCGAGGTTCGAATCTCAGTCGGGTGAACTGGGGGTGGTTTATCATAAATGGTTTTCCATTCTCCCTCCACGCAAATGCGGGTTCACTTCCTCTAATTCAACCTTCCCAATTCCTAATACATTAGTGTAATTAGTACTTAAAAAGCGTACAACCCGAACGGGTAGTAAGACGCGGTGCTAAATATTATTATTTAATTAAGTACTCGGAGTTCTGGTCTGTCATCTGAACAAATATCCTAAACTTCCATCAATTCTGAGTTGCCTAGTCAAAGAGTAATAGTCATAACGTTGAAGACCTGTCAAAATGTTCCTCGTACAGTATCTATCTATCTATAATAGTAATAATAATATTTAGCACCGCGTCTTACTACTCGTTCGGTTTATACGTTATCTATCGTGATTGTAGATGGTCGAACCCAAAACCATATTTAGCCCTTTTTTTTAACAACACTACACAAACCAGGACCCACAAGTTGAACATACTCCTCAGATTCCTTGTTGGAGAGCAAATAAAACAAGTTATAATTTGTTATAAAGTTCTGAACTCTTTTTGTAACGTTCTATAGCACATGTTATAAAAAACACTCAAACGTTAACAGTTACAAAATAGCATTCTTATAACCATGTTTTACTACATTGTGTAAACGGACCTTTAATATAATATCTTTCTCCTCTTTTATTCATGAATTATTGATAGGGATGTGAAAAAAATTATAGCGTGGGAATTTCCACTGTTTTGACATCATATACATTTATTTAAAGCTCATATATGTTAGTAGGAGAATTATTTTTATATCCTTCTGTAAACTAGTAGACCTATTGCATTATAGTGAAATATTGTGTGTGTGTGTGTGTGTGTAACGATCAGTAGGAATACATAATTTTGGAAAAATATAAGTAAATCCTTTGCTAATTTAGGATACTTCTATTTCCTTAGCTAAACATTACTAAAAAATGTGGGTGACTTGGCGGTCTAGGGGTAGGGTGTCAGACTTCTATGCTGGTGGCCGGGGTTCAATCCTCGGTCCCGGCACATATTTATCTGATTTACAAACCCTTCCTTCACCTCTGACCAGACATCTTGTGAATGTGGGGAATGCCAGGCCTCCACCGTGGTTCGGATCCCACGTTA
>CABFOV010012443.1:0-11460 GCA_902141375.1 Timema poppense
CAACTAGTCCAGTATGCCACCTCATATTTACTGTTTTACTTCCTCTCGAACTCTCGAAGAGAGGAGCATCGTGATCGTCAAAATAATCGAACTCGAGATTTTGATAAATTTCGATGTTTCATGACCCCTTGAAGCTGTCTCTCTGATCTCGGCCTAGACCCTAAACCATTTTACCGATAGGGCTAAAATTTGCTATCGAAGTTTTTCACAGGTCCACCCCCCTAGGGGTTCTTTTGTAACTAAACATCAGAACCTAAGAATAAGGGTAATTTACTGAAGGGACAAAGGAGGAAAAAAATTGATTTTTTTTAAAATTTGCTCTAACAATTTTTATTAAATTTTGTATCTAGGCATTGTTTTAACATTACAAACAGAATGGACATTCTCGTTTTTCCATGAAAATGACTTTAAGGATACTTTACATAAACAGAAATTTTCAGTTTTCATCCATCATCTCTCCGCATCTATTTGAGATATTTAAAAAAACGTATCACTGTAAAGTTGTATTACTGCTAAAATAAAAAATATTCTAATATGAAATATGGTTTTATAAAACTAATAGTTTCTGAGCCATGATCAAACATAAATACTTTTTATAGATTATTTTTAAATATGAAATTGATTGTTATGCTCTTTGATGGAGTGTTTCCGCAACACTGTATATTATTTAGTGTCACATATTTTAACAGTTTTTAGTAAATATATCTATTTTAAGATTAAATAATCGTATAGATAAAGTCGGCGTGGTAGCATCGTACCATTTATTTAATGAGTATTTAAAAATCAAAACTTGTTGAATATTATGTATTGTAATTAATAACTCAATTCAAACTGTAATTATTTTAATAATGCCTACATTTTAAATAAGTAAAGTTTATTCAACTGTCAAATGGATATCTTAAACAATATTAATTTCAATAACTCATAGTAAAAACATTAAAAATAACACCTTAAGTGAAAAAAAGGGACGAATTGATATAAATATTAAAATCAGAACCTTACATAATCTAATTCCCATTAGTTTGAAACATGTGTTTTGGTAGCCAAGACAAGCTTTGTCTTTAATATAACACAAGATGCACTTAAAGTACGAGCCACGATGATTTCTAACTGTCGACTTCACAAAGTTAATTGTCACATGACGTGGCTGTTGAAATAATATTGACTTAAAAAAAAAATTATACCACATTGGGAAAAGTTATATTAAATATATATTTTTTTCATGTCTGTGTACCACTCAAATCGTGTTCTCGTGCCACCCAGTGCCACCACACGTGCCATAGAATTGCCATCCCTGTGCCGTTTCCCCGTTTATTATAGTATCTTACTCTACATCCATTGCTGTTTCCGGCCTGGTCTGGGTCACTTTTCTATTCAAGCCATATATTTCCCACTACAGGCTTGTTAAGCCTGTCGTAGATTTATATTCCTCATAATCTAACTTAAGACTAGGACAGTCTCAAAATCCTTTCCCCGGTAGTTAATTCATCTTTCGGAAAGGGTAAACACACTTTTCACCAATGGTAAGTTTTTGATCCATGCCGGGAATCAAATCCTCGACCCTTAGCTCAGTAGGCAGACACGCTACAGACTGAGCTAAGGTGTCGGTTTTAATTATACGTAGTATCGCATTGTAAAAAAACAACTTGTTTTGAAGTTCGATTATGATGCTTTTATTTATTCCTGGGCTTTTGGGTGTGTTTTGCAACTGTCACGTATAGCTAACTGGGTCAATTTTAGCAGATTTAACATATATAGGGGACTTTAGTCAATATTGGCTGGTTTATGCTCTATTTTCTAATTTCTAAAAGGTTTATTTAAGGCGGTTTGATTATTATTGGCCGTAGGTAAGTGTTTTCTACAAACTTTTTTTTAAATAAAAACGTTCAGCCAATGAAAATAAGAGAACAAAAATGTGGCTATCATAGGATGTATATTGTACTAAGTTAAATAGTTGACTGCTATAGCTCGATTATATGGAAGTTATTTACTACTCTGATCGAATGTATCTTACTCCACAGCAATCATTGCTTGCATACTCGGGTTTCATTTTCACACACTATAATTAAATGAGAAGATTGCTGACAACTTTTAATCGTGTAGTTTGAAAAGAATATAATCACCCACAGAAAAATAATCCTTAGTGATTGGCAAGCAAAAAAAACACTTAGCTTCTTCATTTTCAACATTACGAATTTGTAAAGTAAAAACTATATGATTTTAAGGTCACATTTGAGTAGGTCGGGACAAAACTATGAAAACCCTCATTTTGAGAATAAATGTGGTAGCTTTGATTTCTGGTAGCTTAAATCTTGAATTGCAAGTTGTTTTTGTTGTCAGACAAGAACTTGAGGACATATTGTGACGTAATTTGCCACCCTACCTTGTATTTCCCTATGTTTTCTACTTTTTGTGAACAATTTCCAATTTATTTCGCGTGAAATTAAGCACTTCGAAGCTCGCCAGCTGGTTGCCGGTCTGACTAATAATACTATTTACATCTATTAAATAAAATAAAAGGACGGAAGGAACAACGTAAAACGTTGTTTTAAATAATTTAAATAAGGAATTTTGATTTAAGGAAGAACACTTACCTTTTATTAAACATATTAATTATCCTTCTAAGAAGTTTATTTGACTTTTGTAGATATTTTCAACGTCGACCATGTTTGTTTTAACGCATGCGCAGTTCTATCAAACAAGTGAGTAGCGGATCTCGTGATTTTAAAAGAAGAAACAAAGCTCGATGTAAATAACTCAAAACGAGCGCGCTGTTCAATTTTGACAGAAGGAAAAAAACATTTAATTATTTTGTGAAAACATTGTTCGCCTTCATTGGGTTATATTTCAATATTTATATTAAACCTGCATTTTATTTGATTTTTATCCCTAGTCCATAACCAACATTTCATCTTTTGTTTTTATATATATTAATTTTCTCTTTGGACTTGGAAGTATGAATAGAACATTTTTAAATTTGATTATTGGAAGATTTTGGATAGGAGACGAGGTCTTCTTCTTCGGGGTTGGTTTAATATGGAGCCAAATCTGTAGAGCTCCCAATTAAAATTATTTTAAAGTGAATTAAAGGTTGTGAATTAAAGTACAAGTAGTAAAATGGAAAGCTAAGTGTGTGCACAAGAACTAGATTGTTTATTTTCGTTTCAAATTGCGTAAGAATTCGAATTACTAAAGTGTAACAAATCTCTGAAGTTGGTGATCAATATGGACTAATTCAGGGGTGAGGCCAAGCCAACTCTTCAACTATAAATTATCATTTTTTTTCTCCTATAAAAATCGGAATTCATTTACTTTCAGAAAGACAGACTAATGCAGAGAATTAATTAACATTTCATTTTTATGTCTAATTTTTAAAAATTATATATTCTTTTTTGTTTCAACAATAATGCTCTATACTTTGTTAAATTAGAATTATAACTACCCGGAATTCCATAAGTAGGCTTGGGATGTGGTAAAAGGGGAAACAATAATAAATCCACAAAAGTATCCAACAATTGTTATTTTATACATTTATTTTTCTATTGTAGTCTAAATTAAATTTTGTTCCAACAATCCAATTTATCTAAATTGTTCATGTTTTAGTTTTAAGTTTACCCAGTGGTCTCCTCGAGTATTGAGATTCATAGTGCCACTGACTGAATTAGCCGAGGTAATTTTTTTCTTTTAATTATTATTTTTCTCCTAGATACTAGGGGTGGCGCCCAACAAAAACACAATCTTTATACATCTTGATGTTAACTATTGTTGTTACAGCATAAGATGTCAGAAGACACTTGATACTAGACAAAGTTAATTATATATACAAATATATAGATAATACATATTTCTCCCACACTGTAAAGTTGTTTTTTCATTACAATATATTATTGAATAGTATTTTATTTATTTTTCATAGCTAGATTTAGTGATTTTATAGACATTTAAATAGTAAATATACTACTGTGAATGTGTTGACTGTGATGAGTTTGAACAGCCGACGGCGATTCTACAAAGCCTCTGGTTCACTTGGGTAATGCAAACAATGTATTTTACTATTTCACATACTCGACTAACATTTTACAAAATCACCGGTGGTCTTACAAAATTACCATCAACCACTGTTTAGTGTTAATAGGTCACGTCAAGATTAGGCAAGTTAGTTGAGCTTAAGCAAGCTTAGACTAGTTTATTTTAGTTTAGCCTAGGTTGGACTAGTTTGTATTTATGTTCTATATTTTCATCAACATACATTAGGTATCTTTTTAAATCGCCGGTAAATGTAAATACTGCAGTTCATGTTTCACACTTTCACCGAACTACATTGGGAAATTTATCAAATCACTGGTAAATTTAGAGATATCCTATTATTTGTTAAATAAACTACAGCTTTCGTTGATTCTACACATACACTGGCCATTTTACAAAATAACGAGTTCAGCACATTCACAATAACATATATATCTCATCTAAATCTATGAGGCTTATCATGTTTTTGCCCCGACTCTCTCGCTTGTGTCTTCTCAAAACCTTCTATACTTCACATAAAACTTCTTCTGTCTTGTAAATTAAAGTTTTTAAAATGTGTAACAAGTTTAACGCCCAGGTGTTGTGTTATCAGCTGCGTGCGACCGCCCTGTGGTCCTTAACCTCCCTCACATTCCTGCTTGCCTGGTCACGAATAAACAGCCAGTGCCTTGCGCATACTCATGACCGCTCGTAGTTTGTTTGTATGGCAAGGGGGCACTCACTCACTCACTCCACAGGACTGCTACAACTCACAGGTACAGCCTGTTTCTTGAGTCAGGTACAGTCTCGAACCGCCAAGATAAAGGGAAATATCCTCATACTTCTTAAAGGTCTAATTTTACTATACTTCTTGTGGAAATTACAGTTTTGAAACTTTAAAAGAATCCTAAACTATCTTAGATTTTTTATGACCTTATTTAATTCACCTTATTTGTTCGAGGAACGTTATATCTACGTTTCTAACGATTTACTTTGATCTCAAAACTTCGACATTTCGTGAGAAATGTTTGTTTTTGTCACCGCGTCTCACTCCCTGGTCGGCTTATACGCATATACACTAACTAGTTAATGTATTAGGGGTGAGGTTTATTGAATTTAAAGGAAGTTATCCTCATTTCCGTGGAAAACCATTTTAGAAAAACTACCCTCTCATCACCCTACCGGGATTGTACCCCGAGCACCTCATCATCGGCAATCCAATATATTTTGAGAGTGACTCCTTAGACAAGGTGTGTAAAACTCACGGGCATGCCATGGTTCTGTGCGGTGAGATGTTAACATGATGTAAAACTCGCGGGCATGCCATGGTTCTGTGCGGTGAGATGTTAGCATGATGTAAAACTCGCGGGCATGCCATGGTTCTGTGCGGCGAGATGTTAACATGATGTAAAACTCGCGGGCATGCCATGGTTCTGTGCGGTGAGATGTTAACATGATGTAAAACTCGCGGGCATGCCATGGTTCTGTGCGGTGAGATGTTAACATGATGTAAAACTCGCGGGCATGCCATGGTTCTGTGCGGTGAGATGTTAACATGATGTAAAACTCGCGGGCATGCCATGGTTCTGTGCGGTGAGATGTTAACATGATGTAAAACTCGCGGGCATGCCATGGTTCTGTGCGGTGAGATGTTAACATGATGTAAAACTCGCGGGCATGCCATGGTTCTGTGCGGTGAGATGTTAACATGATGTAAAACTCGCGGGCATGCCATGGTTCTGTGCGGTGAGATGTTAACATGATGTAAAACTCGCGGGCATGCCATGGTTCTGTGCGGTGAGATGTTAACATGATGTAAAACTCGCGGGCATGCCATGGTTCTGTGCGGTGAGATGTTAACATGATGTAAAACTCGCGGGCATGCCATGGTTCTGTGCGGCGAGATGTTAACATGATGTAAAACTCGCGGGCATGCCATGGTTCTGTGCGGTGAGATATTAACATGATGTAAAACTCGCGGGCATGCCATGGTTCTGTGCGGCGAGATGTTAACATGATGTAAAACTCGCGGGCATGCCATGGTTCTGTGCGGCGAAATATTAACCTGATGTAAAACTCGCGGGCATGCCATGGTTCTGTGCGGCGTGATGTTAACATGATGTAACAACGTGTTAACATCTTGCAGTCGTATCAACACATCGTGTTTTTCACAACTTCTTGTCCATGGTCCATGGTCCACTTTAAGTGTCGAAACCTGCCGGAATAAAGTATTCCAGCATCTTTCCAATGCTGGAAATGCACAAGGAGTAATGGGACAAAGAAACAGATAAGGCTTAGAATATTAGACTACTATCTTTACTTCATTTAAACTTGTTTCATATTTGTTAACCTATCAATTTATATTATACTTGTCAACTTTAATTCAAACTTTAAACATTGTTTCATCATAAATGGTATATTCTCAAGTCGTTGTATGGCAATTCTCAATTATTTCATTATAACCTATTATGCAGATGTTAACATCTTAACTTAAATTTCATGATTTGTGTTTTAACTTACTTGAACTTAAACATGATTTTGTCCAACATACTTTATCTACAAGTTTTACATCAATCTTTTAACGTGTTTTCATGTATTTTAGACATATCACCTTATATATAACTAAATTGGTGATGAATTATTCATTATATGTTTAATGTTCATAATTTGACAATATTTTCTCATCATAATTAACCTAATTATACATTTTGATTCATAATTTCAATTGATTACATCAACTATCTTAGCTAATTCACTAATCAATTCTTTTTATATATTTTTTGAACAATATTTCTAAGTCTTAGGGTTTAAATATTATTAGAAGTTAACATTAACAACATTGTTGCGAATAAATGGTCTCAAGCTTTAGTAAAAATATGGAGTTAGTTTTATTGTTTTATCTAAGAGGCCGCGTTTCTTTTTGTAACTATAAGATAATAATATACTAATTTGAATCCTTTTCACATTAGATATTAACAATAGAGATTTTATATAAATTGGCGAGTGGTCAACCTCGGTGGTTTTGGGGTAAAGTGCTGGCATCAGGACCCGATGTTCATGGGTTCAAACCAAGCCGAGATCGACGGATTTTTCTTGAGTGATAATTCGTAGCACAGCTTTCTTCGGAGGGTAAATAAAGTCGTTAATCCCATATCGATTGCGGCAAAACGGATAGACCTTTACGAACTCGCTTATATAAATTCTCGTGTGGTGATATAATGTCGGTCCAGAAATTGCACGTTAAATATCTTAAATAAATAAAATCAATACTATACAACATGGTTCCCTCAGTATATTCCATTTCAACGTGTGTCTTATGAATTAGAATTCCAACCAAGTGTTCTGAAATATTCTTTTCTTTCCAAATAGCGTCTCACTCTTCCTCCACGCAAATGCGGGTGTATTAATTCCTTTAGATTTGTTAACTCTCACATCTTTATCTCATTAATGCGATTGAAAGTGGATAACCCAGACGTGTTGGGAAAATAATCAAACCATAGTGTAAATAACCCGGTGGTGACTGAACTGGCCCCGATATGGTAACCGGTGTGGTGTGCAAGAGACCGTTGGCCTCCATTGAAAACCCGGCGGTAAGAAGGTATTGTGTCAAGTTGGTAGAGCTGACAAAACCTTCCTTTGCAACAAGAGGTGTTCTCCATCCCTCGCCTTCCTCCTTGGCTGCACTTTTGTTCTCCTCTCTGGCATTCCTTTCCTTGTCGCCACTAGGTGGCTACAAATAAACTACACCACATTGCCAAATTCTGCCATTGTTTTTAAATATCCGGAGAGTTTTATTGACTTTGTATTTTGAAACAACTATCTCCGGGTTAAAAAAAACCCATTGTTGAAGACCTCTCGTTACTATTTTTTACTGTTCATATACTAAAGCTTTAAAACAATATTACTAAACATATTCAAATAATTATTTAAACAACAATGAAAATAATGTGATACATTGATAACAATGTTTGTTCACTATGAAATGTTTTATAGAGTGCCATGTTTTCCCCAACAATGTTCGAAATAGTTATTGTAGGCGTGGCTTTAACGGTTTACTTTAAGGGAGTAGCGTGCGTGGTTCTCACTCCGTGGGTCAAGTTTATATTTTTGACTAGAGTGGTTGACCCTCTCCCATTTTTGATTGTATGTTAGTGATTCCCTATATTCTGCCACTCCTGTTGTGTTGTTCTCTAAGATAATTTTTAAGTTGTCAACAGTAACCAATATTGACACTTTAGTTCAGTAAAAAGTTGCGGGGAAAGGAGAAAATTAACGAGGAGGGAAACTAACACTATACCATCATTTGATTGGAGATTAATTTGGGAGCTAATATTTTGTGAAGACTAAATTTAAGTTGTTCAGGATATAATCCCGACCTCCTGAGCTATACTCGGAAACATCAACCATCCGTTTGTTATTGGGAATAAAGCTCTGATCTCTACTCGGAAGTTGGGGTTCGAATTCCAATTGGTAACACTTCCCCTTCACTAGGGATTTTATAATATTACTAAGACCATAAGAAGATAATTGCTAATTAAATGGCGTGTAGTGAGAGTTATAGGATATGGTAAACGAAAGTATTGAAGTAAATAAACAGCCAATATTATTCAGGACGTGGCCGTTACTAAAGCAGAGACTAAACTAACCATTGTTGTAGACGACAATATGTGGTACAAATTATGATGATGTGCATGGTTACCAGATTTTACACTTGAACTTTTTGACACTTTATTTGACTGAAACTTTTTTTAAAATTTAATACATATACATTTGTTGTATTCATCACATTTAACAATTCGGGGGCGAAATTATTCCAGGACATAAGTATTATTTTGGAGAGTGTCATCTAAAAATTGGGGACGAACGATCACCTAAAGTTTTACCCGCGCTACGTGATACAAAATCCCCCTCCTCCTCCAAAAACAAACAAAAACAAATACATTTAGAACTTACAAAACAAAAAAAACAAAAATGACTTCGGTAAACAGCCAAACATTTTCGACTGGTTTCTGCTATGAATAACATAAACATTTTAAACAAATACATCATTTTGTTTATAAATCAACAATATCATATTATTTTTAAATATCGTTAACCTTATTTATTGTACAGGTAGAATAACACTTTAAAAGTGTGGCAGAAAAAATTTAATACCGCAGGCCGGAACTCGGTACACAACTGGGAATTGATCGAATCTAAACATGTACAATGAATACAAAGTATACACTGTATGCATAGATACGTGAAAATACAATATAAAGTATACATAATCATAAATAACTATTTTAGTTTGAATGCGATAGACGGGAACACAGTTTTCAACAAATGAATTTATTTGGTTTTAGCAATAACTAAGTTTGTATCATACTTTTTCCAGTCACGTTTGATTCAAATGTTATATGATAAAAACTTTGGTATCAATGATTATGCAGTCTAGTCATGTGAGCTGCAATTATCACTTTTAACATATGTTATTAATTAATACCTGTAAGATAACACTAATAATATTGTAAAATATTATCATTGTTGGCTGAAATGTTTTTTTCTAAAGGTATCTTTCTACCAAAATCCTACTATAGATCGAAAACAGAATGTTTTGAGGCAATCACTTGTGTGTGTCCTATACTTCTTGCGGCGAACCTTGGATGAGCGGTCATTCATGGACCTGTCTCCCCTCCCCTTTTCCCCTGTTCCACCTGGCTAGCCTTTGTTTGGGTTCTTGAGGCATGCACGGTGTTGCCACGTAAACGACAACAAGCAGCTTGGTGTCTGCAAAGAGAAACATCAACATAACAACACTGTAGACTGCACGGCTATGCAACAATGAGTTCTTCTTAGTTTCTATTCCGGGTTTGTTTGTAATATTGTTTCATTTTCAGGGCCCGTTCGCTGTATTCCAACTCGGATGTAACAATAGCAAACGTGTTAGTAATTAGGTAAATGTTTGTTTTCTCTTAACAAGTTTGTACATTACTGTTTCTATAACTGAACGCTAACAGTGCCGTAATGGCGGGGGTGTTAAACCCTTCCCCATCCCCTGAAATAGTTATTTACCATCGCAGTGTTTCTCAGACTGTGGTACGTGCCCCTCTAAAGGTATGGGAAGAATTTCAGAGGGTGCGCCAAGTATAAAATTACTTTTATTAATCATAAAATATTTGTTGGTAAGTAGTATTAAGACGTAATAGTAGGTTTAGAGAGCAAATTAATGTAGATTTTGACGTGATAAACAATTTATTTCACTCTATCACTTCTTTGTTTAGCTTAACACTAAATCTTTATAAAAATTTGAAACTACCATCTAGATTTTACGAGATAATAGTATATATATGTATTATCTTGTAAAGTCTAAATGGTAATTTCAATCTACTATTACGTCTTAATACTATTTACAAAAAAATATCATATAAATATATATATATGTGTGTGTGTGTACAAATATACAGTTGAAGGCCTGAAAGAAGTACATTGGTTCGAGTATGATTCCTAAGGCGGTACGTGGCTGCTTGGTCGATGCCTACTCTAGTAAATTATTGGAGTAGTTCTAAAATTCAAATCACCTTCAATCTCAATAATGTTTCAAACCCTTTAAATTACTTCAAAGGTTATTTAAAGTTAATATCCTATCATCTCTTGTTGTGGGACTTCACCTGAGAGCCTCAGCAGGTAGAAACTATTTATGTGTAGGCCACTCAAAACACGTGGGGTGGGGGGAGAAGAAGGTACTAAATAATACGTAAGTTTTATTCCCCAGAACAAAACTCCTCGTGTGGCAGTAGTAAGGAAATGAGAAGTGGCCTAACTTGATAGTTTTTACATCAATCAAACAAGGATTGGTAAGATGTTTAGGCAATCATAATTTTGGTTTTATTATACAAGTACTTACTATTATCTAGTAGAGGGCAATCTAATTTGATGTTTACCTTAGAATGTGCTTTTACTTTTTCATTTGGTAGACTTTAGGCGCCAACATGGTTTTGTTATGAGCTAACAGTTTTCAATCCTCACCGGTGGGCACGCGGATAAGGGCGTCAAGTGTGTCTAATCTAGTTTGCCGGGGACGGAGAGAGGGGTTGAGGTCCGAACCCCTGTCAGGTGTAAAGGTGGTATTTCTTAAATAATGTCTGACGTTTCTTCCACAAAATGCGGATGCACTTCTTCTGCCATTCTACCTTCCATCTTTCTACCCCATTGTTATATTGTATCGCATGTTTGGTGGGCCCATGTCCACACAGTCTCGTCTTGGCTGCCTTGCAATACACTCTGTTGTTTACTCTATCTACAGATGGGGGACGGAAACATTTCAATTATTATTTTCTGGTGATTAATTTCAACTGATTAAAGAATAATAATAATAATAACAGTAATAATAATTAGTAGTAGACTAGTAGTAGTAATACGGTGACCTGGTGGTCTAAGGGTAAGGTGTCAGACTTCTGTCCGGAGGGGAAGGGG
>CABFOV010012444.1:0-11459 GCA_902141375.1 Timema poppense
GTTAAATATCTCTAGCAGCGCTCGTCGAGAAACAGACGACAATTTTGTCAACATACCATAGGACACATTGTCTGGGCCAACCGCCGTGTGTTGAACGCGATTCAACGCTGCCCTTAAATTCACTGTCAGTAAAACGTTTATCGAGCTCAGGAACACCCAAATTGGGAGATTCCAGCGGCGAGCACATAACCGAAACCGGTATCACCCTACAAGCGAATGACTCTGTCCATGTCTCTAAGTCAACCGTAAGGATCCCAAAGTTTGTAACAATACCCTTGAACCATTTGATTTTATGACAAACCTGTGTCAGAGATACATCGGGAGAAAGAGACTCGCAATATACCCGCCAATAATCACGCTTCGCACATAGCAAAGTTTGCCGCGTAGCAGCTGCCATGCGAAAGTATCTTTCATAGTTAATCAGGTTAAAATTTTGTTTTAAAATATATAATTATAGCCTCCTTTGAGGGTTGACTTTAGAACATGACTCTGTCCACCACGGGAAACGTTTAATACTCCTATAGCCTCCACTATTTGAGATTGGTACTGCCACATCAGCTGAGCTCTGTAGCGCGTTAACAAATTTGTCTTACTGTACTAAAGGATCACGGTCCACCGCTAAATTTTGAACTGTTAACACCACTTTTGTCGAGTATAATTCCCAATTTGCTTCTTTTTTTTTAGTTGCGTGACCTATCCAGAGGAACAGTTTTATAGTTATATGGGACCTGAGCTTCTATTGTCAAAATAATTGGCAAATGATCACTGCCCATGGAGTCGCCAATCGTATCCCAAGTTAAATATGATGAAGAATTAGGGGTTGCAAAAGTAACATCTGGGCACGTGTTATGATACGGAGGTCTGTTAAGTCACGTAAACTTCCCTGTATTTAATATAACAAGAGGTACCACCACTAAAGTTTCATGAATTTTTATCCCACAACGATCTATGTAAGGGGAGCCCCACAACACATGGTGTGCATTCATGTCCACGCAGATAATAACCGGGGATGGTAGACCTCCAACAAATTGATCCCATAATTTATTATTGAAATTATCCGGTGTAAGGTTGTATAAAGATATAAATGAAAATGTCCTGCTTCCGGAAAATATTTTTAGCCCTACAAACTACCAAGGATATTGAAATGTGCCCAATGTTATTTCAAAAGATTGAATGTCCGACCTAATTAACAGCGCAACACCTCCCAGGCAGGTCTATTCGACCTAAAAATTTTAAATGTATTTATAACAAAATTATCCTGGTACCTGAGCCAAGTTTCACTTAACGCTACTATATGGATATCACGCGAAAAAAATAATTGCTCAAGGTTCGCTTTTTTGTTCCTAATGCTTCTAGAATTCCATTGTATTATATTTAAATAGCTAACCATATAAACACACACCAAACATATGTATATATATTTAACTCAGACAAGATTACCTTGGACACCACTACCTGCTTTGACCCTAGAAGTTCTACGATTGTAGCTATTAAAGCGTCGCACATTCCTTAACAACTTTTGGATTTTCCCTGTTATTGTCGCCATTAAACTTGGCAGATCTAACTCCCCTGTCGCTGAGAAAGCCATGGTTACTAGTAGTGATACAACTTTAGAAACCATCTTTTCCGTTACTTATGATGTCGTATAATGATCCTTCGATAGAGCTTCATGACGAATCCACGTCCATATCCCCAACGACCTGTTTCGGGGTACTCGAAAGAGTCGCCGCGTACGACATTACACTGCGTGGCCGTATTGGCATATTTGGGAATTGAGAATTGTCCATGACAAATTGGGCCCCTCTGGTTGCATAGCACGACTTGTAGGAAGAGTTGCGGTCCACATCCTGACCAGCCTCCTGGTACGACAAATTGCGATGAGGCATTGTAGATTTGATTTGAAGCTGTCGCATCCACATTGCGTCACTCGGTAAACATAAGGCTTGACCTCCACCCTAAAAAAACACATGACAATAGAAGAGGGTAGCTCTTTGCCCACGAAAGTCACTGCTACTGTGCCATGAGTGATCAAACCGCTCAGGTGTATCAGGATTGCACCTATTGAAACGTCGTAACTGCAATATTGAAGATTCACTTTCTATCTTTCTACCACTTCCGTAATAAATTCCTCCGAATACTCTAGTGGAATATTATGAATAACACCTATCCTATGTTCATTACGACCCACCCTGTCAACTGAGACCTTCAAAAGATCATGCAGTTCCCTATCTGCCATAAGACTATTAGCTTCCTTAATACATAACAATTCAACAACAATTTGTTTATTCCGTGCCGGAACAATGCTAGCTACACTCTTATACTTAGGAAATAGTCCCTTTCCTATTTTCATTGAGTGCAGCTTCTGAATGTTAAGTTTCAATGTATTTGAAAATGAAATTTGTACGGCCCTGGATTAGAAGAATTGAATACATCCTCTATTTCGACTTCTATACTGTTAACTGATACAATTGTCCTAATTTGACTCTCCTTGTCATTATCTACTTTGGTAACTTTGGATGACACCTGTCCCGTTGGTTTGACCGCAACACGCCCTACACTAGATTTCGCTTTCTTCATAATTTGATTATTAGATGGTGATCTTGAACGAACCGATTTAGAACCTATGGCACTAGATTGAGAATTTTGTCGAATATTTGAGTATAGTTCTGTCATAGCCGAATCCACATCGCACTCGTCTTCGGATTCCACCGTTCTCAAAACACACTTATACACGTCATGGTCTAAAGCAGCACAAAGTACAACCGTCCAGAACCGATGCCCATGTTAAAATATCCTTATTTATTGGATGAAGTTAGGACATTTTGTAATTTAATCTATGCCAAAACATGATATGTTGACATATCAACTTCTAGCTTGCCAAATGCAAGTACTTTAGTAAAACCTAAATATGATATGTGGGCTGAACTCTGGTGGTTTTCATACAAAACAATGAGTCCAATTAATTATTAAATATTAAAATATTGAGTGAGGCTGTGTGAAAGTGATTGATAGTTTTTTTTATATCCATACACTCATTCATGAATGAGAATATTTGATCGGATTTTAAAAAAAGGGAATGCAAAAATATTTGAAAGCAAAACAGAAAAAAATATTAATGCTGCAGCCAAACTAGCAAGTCCGCAATAAAAGGATTAACACAGGTAAGGATACTTCTGAGTTAGTTGTTGTTTTTTGTTGACATTGTTATAGGTTTAATATTGTAATATTAGATCAATTATGTGTAGGTCATTTAGGTTATTTATTAGTTTGATCTGCTATAGAATTTATGAAGCTTTAATATTGTACGATAGTTTTAATATAATGTAACTTACAAGTTATGTAAGTTTTGTCTTGTTTAAAAGTGCAATTTAAACTTCAAAGTTTTAATATTGCAGTTAAGAATTATGTTTAGGTTGTGTAAGTTTGTGATTACTTTTATTTAAACTACTATATATATTTAGAAGTTTTAATAGTTCTTATAGGCTATCCAAGCAAGTTCTGTTTTGTTTTAAATGTGTTGCAGACAACTTAAATTTTAGTATTGTGTGTAGGTTGTGTAATTTTTTTATCATGATTTTGCTATAAACATTTTGAATTTTATTATTGCTGCTTTATTATTTTCTTGTTTTAATTTCACAGATCGATTGAATCATGACGTGGAGAACCCAAATCCATCCACTTCAACTTCTTGTAACATGGATGTGGATCCTGGAGGAAATTTAATGAGAACTAGTGCATTCGAGTTATTATTTAGTTTACTAAAGTTAACAGAATAGGTGTGTTTGTAAGATCTAGCTTGCAAGTCACTAATTGGATCTGTGGTTTGTTCTCAGATCCGGTGATTATAACTGGTGACATTCAAGTAGATATTGACCTTGGTTTTAAGGATGGAGTGGAGGAAACCTCACGTAGTGTTTTACACTTGAGTGATGCAAATCTTGTAGGAAGGGGTCGCAATCTAGTGGTTGTATCAGCAGAGGAAAATGTAGCTCTATACGGTGGTCACAACCTAGTGGTTATATCAGCAAAGGAAAATGTATATCTATCCTGTGGTCACAATCTAGTGGTTGTATCAACAGCGGTAAGTGTAGATCTATCCAGTGGTCACAATAATTCTCGTACTTTCACTGGATAAGTTTCTTGACTTCTCGTACCGGATCCAGACAACTGGGCGTCACCATCTGGGCACCACCAACTGGGCGCCAAATAACCCCACTTTTCTTTTTTTGATCAACTTTTTTCTAGCATAGTGCAATGCACCTTTTTCTTTTTTATTAAAAAGTGATAAAAAAAGTGATTGGTAAAAACTAGCATAATGCCACGTGATGGGTAAAAACTAGCTTAATTCAAAGTGATGGGTAAGAAATAGCAAAATGTGCAACATTCAATTTTATTTAAATGTTCTTTGACTTATATTAATGTATTGCAATATTATGTGCAACACCACGTAAAAACGAAATAATGTCTCTATCATTATAGTACTTAACTAATCTTAAAATTCTAGCATAGACTTCGCGATATATATATATTTTTTGCGTGGGCTCATGTCCAGCTACAAGATTTTCGTATTAGATATCTCTTGCAGCTTGTACTTTATGTAGAGCATCAATAAATGTTGACAACCAAGTGGCTCTAAAACTGATATTATATTTATTTTCGGGAATGTTATAGTCTTTCATTTTTTAAAGGAGAACTTTTTCTTGTAGTCAACTCAAAATTAGACAATTTTATTAAATCCATTTAAGATTTTAGGCTAAGCCTAGTTAAAAAAAAAATTAGCGCACCTTTTATTCTTATTTACTTCCAAACCTACCACACTCAGTCCTACTCAAGAGATGGAAAAGTAATGGCAGTTATTTTTTTCCCACGGGTATAGCCAATTTAAAGAAAATAGAAAGGTAGCGCCGGACGGAGAAATTTGATTACCCTAGAGTGTGAAATCACTCAATATACAATCTAGCACTTTAAACCATGTACAGGCTATAGAGCATTTTTACCTTAACGTAACATCGTCAGGAGCAGACAATTGCTTGGTTTGGTGATCAGTACGGTTCGAACCCCCTCCCCCCCTTAGTCAACTATTTATGGCCTTGAGATAAACTCCAAGCTGTAACACACTTCCGTTACAAAGCCGATGAGCCATAAGCGGGAAACGATACCATTAGCTTCTTCCTGCACTCCTCAGAAGTCCTTAAGTTCAGTGGACAGCTCGATCCACGCGTCACTGTGCTTTACCTTGTGATAATGAAGTCTATGTTTTAAATCTCAAAATAATGGCCACTTCTTGTAGGCTTCAATGAGTCCTAATCTCTCTTTCTCAGAGCAGTCCATGATAATGTATACAAAAATGAACATAAAGAAAACACATGCTACAAAATTCTGGTCACAACTGGATGGCTGGAACAAAAGCTAGATAATATTTAGCACTGCGTCTTACTACCCGTTCGGGTTGTACGCTAAAAGCTAGATAATGTGTTTGCGCCATTACTTGGAGCACTGTTACGGGTACTGTCTACACTAGTGACCCTCGATCCGAGCCGCGAGCATTTATTTTTTCAAAATGAGACCACCTTTGGAGGAAGTGGTATAGAACTGAGCACTGAGCGGATTTTGTTACCGTTAGGGGATATGGGTCCCGCACAAACACTATCAAAGCATATTACGGTGCTCAGCTTGGGGCGTTGTTACGTAACGGTAAATGCTCTAAAGTATGTACGAAGCTTTATAAAGGTATACACAGCTGTATAGAAAACAAAGTTATTAAAAATATATCACATTTTGGAACTTTAAATAAAAAATAACGTTGAGTCCATACAAATGTCAAATTAACGCAATTACACTAATTATATAAAAAAGAGTGTATTCTACTATTTTAGAACTAAGATTTAACTGTTTTGTACTGGGTGACGTAAGCAAGGACATAATCAAATGTCTCAAAGTGGCGTTACCTTTCTATTCTCTTTACATCTGGTACAGCTATTCCAGTGACGTGAACCGTCAGACGAGGAACTACTCCGGCAATGCGAATGCAAAAACTCAGGAATAATAGATATAACTGTTCTCAACATGTGACCCGAACTCAACATGTATTTGAAAGATTACGAGCGAGTATTGATTAATCCATTAGTAACTCGCTACCAGTGAGCTTTATACTATAATGAATGGAAACCAACGCACCTCTTTCAAAGTATCCAAGTGTAACGCTTAAGTTTGCTGTCTGCTTGATTCTGATAGGACATAACTAACGGATTCTTTTATGTAATTGTGCGAAACCATGTCTCTGGTGCATACAACTTTTATGATTTGAAAACAGTAAAGATTCTCCCACTTCATTGAAGAAACATTCACAGTAAATTAAAGATATTCAATTCAGTTTCACATATAATATTTTAAAAATACGAATATAACCTTCATCATATTAAATTCCTAAATGTATGTAGCTAGTTAGTGAATGAACCACGCCTACATTAGGATGTTTATATGCATACGAGCCGATCTTGGCTCTTTTTGTAAACAACTTCTGAATAAATAAATAAAAAATAAATAAATATGACCAAAAAATATGTTGCTATCACCCATGTTGTGTACATTCTGCTAATGATACAACATAGTTAAAGTTCGCTATTAGCTTTTATATTGGGTTAAGACAATTTTTATTGAACGTTTGATAACAATGATGAGATAATTTAGCTAAGAATTTAGTTATATTGGTTTGAATGGCAAACTTTGTGTAGTAATCTTACGTTCAAATAATCAGGTTATAGTATTTTAGGAAGTATTAATATTTTAACCTACATCAACTTATATAAAGAAACAAGTCACGGACTTCTTACTTAGATATTTTGTTTAAATTTTTTACTAACACATTTATTTCATTTTACTAGACATACATTTTTGTATCTGATATATTCATACAATTTACCGAATTATGTCAAAATGCCTCATTGTCTTGTATGTATAAAAGAGAGAAAGAGATCTCCGAAAGTAACTTTCTATCTTACACATTAGTGTACTGAGGATGGTTTGTATATCGCAGCAACATAATATGTCCGCCCTGTTATATTGCTCTCTAAGTGCAAGTTTCAAAACTTGATTGGGATTTTTAATACGATTATCAGAGTAAGATGGATACTTTGTGAGCATGTTCCTAACTAAAATATTTCAGAATTAATATATTCCTGCTTGGCTACTAAATTTAAGGCAACGTTTTATAACTTTCTTCAAAACAATTTTTCAGTTGGTGCTATTGTGAAAACAATATAATACAATCGCAGAAAATTGCGGCAATTGTTGTATTGATTTACTTTCTATAGTTGTTTCATTTTTAAGTGTTCTTGTTTTTTTAATTTAGTATAAACATGGGTGTAAGTATTTAATCTTAAGTAAAAAAAAAAGCTACAATTGTAGCCCAGTGCTTTAGTATTCTCTTTATATTTAGAAGACCACCAATTCTATAATTAACATTAAAAAGCAATTTGGTCATATTTAATCCGTTTAGAATCTCCTTTGTTGCATGTAATTTTCCCAACAACTTGAATATTTTAATCTAATCATCATTCAACTAATATTTTGTGAAAACTTATTTTTATCTTCATGTTATGTTTCTTATTTTATATTGTTTAATTGACCAAAGAAGTTGTACCATTTAATCTAATAAGCTGTTCCATCCAAGTACGTTCCTTATATTATAAATTAATATTGCTCCTTACTACAAATAAACCCGCCTCGGTAGCGTAGTTGGATAACGCGCTAGTTTCGTGTTGAACCAGACTGCCGAGGATGGGAAGATTGAGGTTCAAATCTTGGTCGGGTGAACTGGAAGTGCTTTTTCTTAAATGGTTTTCCACTCTCCACGCAAATGCGGATTTACTTCCTTTAAATTCAACTCTCCCAATTCCTGATCCATTAGCGTATTTAATACCTAATCATATAACCCAAATGGGTAGTAAGACGTGCTAAATAAATAAAAAATAAAAATACTACAACTAAAATGAATATTGTTAAAAAATTATTTGTTTGATCAACCTATATTGTTTATGCACCAGAGAAAAACTAGGCCTAACACCAACAAAGGAAAGGAGAAACGACAGCAAAGGAAGGAAGAGGCGGCTCGCATAGCTGTGTCGCAGGATTTAGTGAATAAGGCCAACAATCAGGTACCAGTAGCCTTCTATATTATATTGCTATGAGCACCAAACCTATCTTTTGTGAACCATCACCTCATAAAAGTTATAGTGGACAAATTATAATTATTTATGATGGAGATATTGACAAAATTTTAACAAGATATAAAAGGTTGGAAGTTGTTATATATTTACAAGAACATAATAAAAGAACAGCTGTACAACAACATACAAAACACTTTTAATGAATGACTTGTATTGACAGACTGCCTAGTACAGATTTCACAGTACATGTTAATATAGTGACATTGTAGGCTCAGTGATACCAGCAGCCATACACCATATTTATCTTACATCTCCTCTTTTTAGACAGTTAAAAATGTTTTATATAAGTAAAACAAAATACTGGTATAACTTAACATTATTTCAAAACCCACTTCATTGGCTGCGTGGTCTAATGTGTTACTCTCCTGTTAGACTAGACTGCTGATGGCGGGACCAAGTTACCAGTAAGTTTACCGTAATTTAGGAGGACATACCAACCTTCCCGACTTAGTAGTGACATTTATCAATCTTAAAGTCTCATTTTAAGAACTAGCTATACTATACAGGACTGTGATAGCTCTTGATAGTCATTCCTGTTACTGGAATTTACACTACTGTCTACTTTTGTCACATGTATCCTTCTGCTGATTTTCATAATCACCATTTTGTACACATTCTCTTACATGTATTCTATTCCGTCTATAAATACCATTGATACCATTAATTACCAGAGTTATTGTTTGTGGAACTATATTTATTAAATTACTTGACCTCTAGACCATTTTTTTTTCAGTTGGGTTTTTCTTTAACAATACTTCATCAATATTGTTAAGTTCTGGCAGACACTTTTAGGTTTTTTAATAGTATTTTGCCATTTTTCAAACTTTTTTTTTATTTGTTTATCGAGTTATTATAATAATTGTATCAACTTAATTTGGTTTTAATTTGGTTGGTTTCAATAATAGGTAGTGTTGTACGTAGCTAATTGCCTAGACATAACACTTTAGAGGAAGAACTGCTCGACTTATCATTTAGAGTACCTAGTTCCATATTGTAAAAGAGCCATAATATAACCATCTAAATTTTCTTCAAATGTTATGTAAACAATGTTTTTTAATGTTTGTATCATCCTTTCATCTTGGTCATTTGACTGGTGGTAATGTGGACTACTAGCTATATCCTAACATGTTCTTTAACCCAAGTCTTAGCAAAATATTTGAAATTGTGTGAATTAAATGGTGGCCCATTATCAGAAACCACAACAGCTGATATTCCATAACGAGCAAAAATTGACTTTAGTTTTTGCATTACTATTGGAGCTGTTGATCCTCTATTAAGCAAAGACATCCCAATTGGCCTACATTTTGAAAAAATCTACACCTGAGTAAATATTTCTTTACCACTATTTTCATAAAATCAACTCCAACTTTATTCCATCATAACATTTTAACTTCATTAAACATTAAACACTGATTAATATCATTATTGAATTGGTGACAAGCAGAGCAATCTATAATATCGCTAACCCTATTTGGCCAAAATAATAAGCTTTTTTCATACTGCACCCTTCTCAGCATTCCAAAATGACCCTAATGAATAACTTTTAGCAATTTCCTTTTACATTTATTGTGGAACAATGATACATTCCCCTTTAAAAACTATTCTACTTGTTTCGTGAATTTCATCAAAGAATTTGCAATATGGTTGGACCTCAACAGGAAATGACTTTGTTTGAAGGACATCCTAAATTACAAAAATTAAATCAAAAATTCAAGACAGGGTCTTTACTTGTTTCATTTTGAAAAGTTTCCAGTCTTTTAGGAGACATTGACAGGTTTGTGAAATTAACAGATGACATGTACACTAACATTTTCATCCTATTCAGGAACCAGGCCCATTAGAGAGAGCTCAGGATAAAGTATCCAAAGTAAATATTAATTTTCCTTGTTGGTAAATTACTTCTAAATCATAAGGTTGTATCCTCATTATAATTCTGTAGTCGAGGAGGGGCCTAATAGAGAGGCTTAATGAAAAGAGAAACCACTGTCTTATGGTCAGTATGTACAATTATTCTGTGACTATAAATATCTTGGTGGAATTTTACACATTCAAAGACAAGAACAAGGAGTTCTTACTCAATTTGTGGAGAGTTGCTTTGGCTTTTTGTAAATGTAGCTGAAGCATGTGCAATTGGATTGTTACTGTGAAGAATGACAGCTCCTACTGCACTTTGTGATTATTTGGACAGATCATAATAGGGGTATTAGTAATTATGGTTTTAAGCTTATTGAATTCGTCATCATAACAACTATCTCATTACCAAACTACCGGCACATCTTTTTTTAAAAAGGGTTCTCTCATTTGCTTGGTTTCTTCATAACAAATCTTTAATATAAAAAGACAGGTATGTAAATGTAGGCACACCTAAATATCACCTTAAGAGCTTGACTATTGTTGGGTTTAGGCATTTTAACAATAGCGGCCACTTTGGCTGGACCCGAAAGCATCTCTTTACTAGTAAAAGAGTGACCCATGTAAGTGACCTAATCTTGACAAATTTGTGATAATTTGATTAAATTAAACCCCAAATTTTCAAATCTAGCTCTTTCACCCACCTGCTTTAAAATATAATAATGTTTTTCTTTGATAGATACATAATTAACAAATCATCTAAATATGTAATTAAATTAGGAATTTCTTCAAAAATTTTGATCATAGTTAAGTGAAAAATCTCAAGAGCTGAGTTTATCCCAAATGGTAAACATAAGAACCTAAATTTTTTTGCGTTATGACCAACTTTATTACAAAAATTACTCTTTACCACTGCTGCTGGGCATTTGTAAAATTGTTCCTGACCACATGGAGTGCATTTAGATTGCCTTGGGCTTGATGACTTCAGTCTTGAAGAATTTCCTCGAAAGCTTAGACTTCTTCCATGGAATTGAAGGGGTGACCTACTGAGTTGAACTCTTTCCAGGTTTCCTACAAAATCTTGAATTGATGATAAGTTTCCAGAATGAAGCTTGGATATTTTCATTGTTTTGGCAAGCTGGAATACTTTGTTTATTTGGCCATCTTCATTTAGACATTGTTTTATGTCATTGTATGATTAGTTGAGGCCAGGTGACCTGGCGGTCTAGGGCTAAGGTGTCAGACTTCTGTGCTAGGGGTTCGGGATTCAATCCTCAGTCTCGGCACAGACTTATCTAATTGCCAAACCCTTCCTTCACCTCTGACAAGACGTGTATTAATCACAACTTGTGAATGTGAGGAATGCCAGGCCTCCACCAT
>CABFOV010012445.1:1018-11459 GCA_902141375.1 Timema poppense
AAAAACTATTAATTCGGCATTACGTTCCCGATCTCTTGAAAATACCGTGATGCTCGGTGACGAAAGTTTCCATAAAATATGTTGGCTCCTCTTTGTGATCGTTTTTATTGCAACACATGCGTTCACGACGGACGCCTCGGCGATCAACCTAATTCAAAATGAGATAGCTGAAGAAAACGACGAGAACATTGATGGCGCGGAACTTGATTCTAGGATGACGGACGAGGTCGTAGGATTTCCTGGCGAGATTGAGAAGGTTGGCTCGGGAAATGGTAGGGAAATAAACAATAAAGTAATAAGTTCATACCTATCGTCCGAATACGACAACTCCCCCGAGATTGTCGAGAACGACATGCAAAGAGACGTCGCTCCTGGGAAAAAAAAAGAATGTGTACTCCCTTCCNCTGGGAAAAAAAAGAATGTGTACTCCCTTCCTGCTCGTATTAACGCGCGTCTCAACGTGCATCAATTATTGGAGAAGAAAAGACGAGAGAGATCCGGGAAAGGCGCGGGAGATAAGCTAAATGGCAAGGAGAGCGTCAACCATGAAGCCGCCCAGAAGAAAAGGGGAAGTAGTAAAGGAAATCTCGTGAATAAAGCTGCCGGGAGACGTCAAACCAAGATGAGGGGGTCTAGGTATGCCCACTCTCCGTCGTGGGAGGGTGCCTCTTACCGGCTGATCAGACCGACGGCTGATCAGACCGAAGAACGTGCCGACTCTCTTCGGACCCCCACCTCCCCCACCACCCAAACCATCCATTATTGGTGGACTCAACGTGCCGTCTGGCTCGCACCCACCCTTGTCTGGATTTAAGGTGGGTACACAACACTCTTTTAGAATAAGTCAAACCCATTAGTTGCTTACATATTGCGCGGTGGGAGGGGGTGAAGAGAGGGGATGTACAGCGTTTTTAAACAAGAGTCAGAAAGTGTGCCGTGGAGGTTTGGTGGAAGATAAATAATAAAAGCATATTTTTTAAATCCCTCATCAACATTATTTTTATAATTAACACACCTATTATAATTTTAGCTACCAAACTTTTAAACACAATTTTAATACTCGCTATTTTAATGACAAAATCTCCCCCTAAAAACCCACGGCGTGTCTTGACAGTTTTAGCGCCTTGTTCAGTGTACCACGAGTTGAGAAGCTTGAAAATCCTTGCTCTAAGACGTTAGTCTGAAATATCTCTGACTGTTGTTGACGGGGTTTGAATTCCACATGCTACTTCTTCACTGCGGTTCTCTATATGTTAGTACAAGTAAGTTTTTTATGCATTACCTTTTAAGTCAGACCCAGGGGGAAGACGACGACAGGAGAGATCCTCCCGATCCTTAATAATCTGCTCAAATAGAAAACTTTGTAACGTATAATAAACTAAACAAGTTATAAAATCACAAATTTGTTTTAGTGTGTACAAAATTATTCTTTATTCTTTAATGCTAAGTGAAAATTGGCCATTTACAATTCCTTAACGAGGGAATTTATTGTTGTGTTCCACAATAATGTTTAGGCATAGCTTATTGGAGTCTTATAAACTTCCAAGTAGCTAGGTCCACGTAGGTCGATTATAAGTTATAACACTACATTGCTTCTTAATGCTAGAAAAATCTTTGACAACCCCCGTTGTGGATTTCACCACGACTCACGGCAAGTAGACACTTACTAAACCCTTCACAAATAATAACCGCGTACGAACCTGGCTAGTTCTGTGTCCCCCAATAAATAAGCTATACCAATGTTTGGAATAATCCGCCTATATGGACGCCTCAAAACATAAGGTCAAGAATTAAATATCAACACGCTACCCGCTTAAGTGGCCGAATGCTCTAAGGCCTCACTCACGTGTTAGACTGACCTGGTTAATACGGGGAGATCGTAGTTCAAATCCTAGTCGGGATTACTGAGAGTGGTTTCTCATAAATGGCTAACCACTCTCATTCCACGCGAATGCGGGTAGATTACCTCTAAAATGTTTACTTCCTCATCCCTAACCCATTAAAGTAATTATCATACAGGCGTATAACCTGAACGGGAAATAATTATACGCAGTGATTTAAAAGACGCCTATTTTGTTCTTTAATCCTACTATCTCTTATTGATATTATAATTTCTTCGTACCTTATAAAATAAGACTTTGAATTATCCCTCTCCTTTCTTTCCGCACACAAAATACACTGTAATCATACAATATGTTTATGTTTTGTTGTTTAATGCTTCGATAAATTATAATTTAACTACGTTTCATTTTAATTGCATGTAATACTAACATCCTAATTGTATATACACTCATAAACTAATTTATAACGTACTCATTCCCATATAATAATATTTACTAACTACTGTGTTATTATTATATTTAAACATTATCGATCAGTTTCCTAACAAGTATTGCTGTAATGTCTTGGTGTAAAAGTGACCAGAAGGCCGAGTCACGCAAATAATTGAATATAGTATACCACTTTAGTGACCTTTTTGTGTACTAAGTTTGATCGCGGAACACATTTCCTGTTTGTATTTATGATAATAAATGAAAGTACAGTTCCTTGTTAATATTCAAGGGATGGAAGAGCAGCATGTTTTCCACTACCCCCTCCCCAATTCACCTCCCTTCGCGTGAAAACCTCTCACACTATAAATGATTAAAAAATTAGTTTAACGTGTATATAAAATACTACCCTAAAATTTTTAATTTCTATCATTCAAAGCTACACTATGTTCAGGTTTATTTTTATTGTGTGGTTAATGTAAAGCTGTTTCCCTTCACCATATATATATATATATATAATTTGCCCTGTGTCTTATTACCCGTCCGATTAGTGAAATAGGGACGAGGAAAGTAGAGTTTAGAGGAAATGTTAATACATTCTCATTTAAGAAAAAGTGGGAAACAATTTAGGATAAACCACCCTCAGTATACCCAGCCGGAGTTCAAACTAACTCCAACCTCCCAGTAACCAACAAAACAGACCAGAAGAGGCTGAAACTTCATCCCACGTGTCCATTGTTGCAGATACATGATTAAAACAACATCAATAAAGAATACAGCTAAGACTCATAGTCAGAAGTACATACGACTAGCTCATCTTGTATTTGTAAAATGGAATCTATAGAAGTGACTGAACGTTACAATCTATTATTTTAAATGTATAAAGTAAATAATTGTTATTAGTGAAGCTTTTAGCCTAAAAATAAACATTTTAGAATATCACAACTTACCCAAACACGTAGCAATGGCTGAAGAAATGTTTGTAGAAATCAATAACGCCTGAATTGACCGGACCCAGTCGATAATTTAAACTAAACATGTTAAGTATTTTTAAGTGAACTATATGCTAATTTTCAAACTTCATAAAACAATAGAACTAACTCAAAAAATTTAGTCTTCAAATTTGAAAATGCCCTCTTTTTTTTTAGCTTGTTTGACATGATTTTACTTGACCGACCTTTACTAGCCTAACTAATAATTTGTTCAATATTATTAATGATATAATAATATAATAGCTATTTAATACTTTTTTAAACTCTCTCATAGCATTAATAGGTGGTTCAATATTATCTTTGCAACTAAAATGAGCACATAAAGGCATCCAATGCTCAAAAATAAATCAAGGTCTCGTTTTTATCGACCCCTCTTCCCCTCTTCACGCCGATAATTTTTTTATTCGTTTCAGCGCCTTTTGCAGAAATTGAAAAAGTATCATCGTTTAAAATTGGGATTCCCCTTTCATAGTGCTTATTTAACGTTCCGGAGACTGGGAGTTGTGTATACTCTAGAAATAAGTCAGTTTATAAGTCAAATGCTAACAAGATCAGTCGGTTCAGAAAGTACCTGTTGTTAACACACACTCATTAAATAGACTCTATAAATCATTTTCTTTTTCCATGTTTCAGCATAGAACAGCAGGTAGAAAACACGGCCCTCGTGTATTTAGCAGGGTCAAAACATTCCCGAGGTAAGGTTGGTACTATGAATTAAACTATCATAAACATCGGTAGAATTATTTTAAAGTTTTAATTTTTATTTTGGCACCACATCTTACTACCCGTCAAGGTTATACGCTTATGTACTAATCACTCTAATGGTTTTAGGGATTAAGAAGGTTGTATTTAGAGGAAGTGTACCCGCATTTGTGTGGGTGGAGAGTTGAACACCATTTTGGAAAACCTCCCTCAGTACAGCCAACCGAGATTCGAGACTCGATCTTCCTGTCATCGGTGGTCTAGTCCAATGCAAGAGTAGAACTTTAGACCATGTGTCCACTGAAGCGGGCTTCATAGTATTCAAACTAACAGAAACTACCTTCTGATTGGTTGAAATCGTCACTTTCTGTGTGGAAATTCTTTATGTTTAAATCCAACGTCTAGAGCCAGAAAAATACAATGTTCTGGGCGTTTTCGGTAACTATAGTTCTTCTCTACTCTAAGTTAATACTTCTTTTCACCACTCTTACAGTCAGTTTCATAGTCAGATTTAGTACGCCTCGAGTGCGGCACTACACTAAGTACTTGACGACACCTACCTAAACCAGAATGGAGTGGGCCAGTTTCCTATGCGAGAACGGCCCATTCCATTTTGGTTTAGGTAAGTGTCGTCATGTACTTAGTGTAGTGCCGTACTTGAGGCGTACTAAATTTTACTATGAAACTGGCCCTTAGTCATATCAATAAGAAATATGGGAAAGAAAACTACAAAACTTACTATCTCAAGTTGAAGAGGGAAGCTCGCTGCTAGTTCTAAAATATCTTGAAATGTTCTATTTTGAACCTACTGTCACAGTTTAACACATTTATCTATATTAAAAAAATTCAAAAAACAGGGCTGTTAATGAAAAAGATCCCTGCTGGAATTCTCATATTTTATTTTTACGTGAATTATTATGTTAGTTATTATGTTAGAGCTAAACGTCTGAGGGGCAATTTCGCTCTTACCGAGGAGGCCTCCTTGATGCATAAGTTAACTCTCAATTTTTCAATCTTTAACACAAAATAATAAGTCTCCCTTCGTACCCCTCCCTCCCTCCATATTAATGGGCACGTGGACCAAACATCAATCTTACTAAGTCTGGTTTACCGATATCAGGGAGGTCTGTGTTTGAATCACAGCCATAATATGTTCTGAGGGTGGTTTTTCTTAAATAATGTATCAACTTCTTTTCACACGAATTAAGGTATATTTTCTCTAAATTATACCTTTCTCACTCCTACACCATTATTTTAATTAAATAAGTTTAGTATTAGTTTATTTTACTAAACCAATGTCAAATAATTTTAAAATATACATACAGTAAAACCTTAATAATCCGGAACTAGTTAATCCAAATTTTACTTAATCTGCATTATGGTTACTTTTTAAAAATGTACTACCGGATTATAGGCAGCAAAACTTTTTCAAACATCGTTCACCTTCCAGTGCTACCTGTTCAACAGATCCAGGACCATCCAGCTAATTTTCAGTTTAATTCATTTTTAAATCGTATTACAATTTTGTGAATAAAATAATATTGGCCGAACACAATACGTATGTAAAATTTATCTGCCTCATTTACACTTCATTTACCCTAAAAGCTAGCAGTCTTTCCTTGACGGATTACACTATGCTCCTATCATATAAATCATAAAGAAATCAGACCATAACCATAAATATACCATAAAGAAACCGTGCAAGATAATTTTGCTACCATTTAAGCTAAACTGAGTGTACATATAATAGGTAAACTTACGTTTAAAAAAAATTGAATTGTAGTTTATCTGTTATTTTCGCTAGTCCTGACTATTTTCCATCCTATTTAGTCCATACTATCGCAGTTTACTGCAAATGTATATAATATATTTTATAGAGAGCTGTGACTCTACTTAAACTGCAAGCCTTTCATAATTTAATGTAAATAAATTATACTAATAGTATTGATGGGAGTTGTGTATATTGTTTTTCTGCCAGACACTCAAATGTTGAACGGGACAAGCCACGACGTAGCTACCCAAAATGGGATGGTTATGAGAATGAAGCTGACAGTGACGAGTATGACAATTATGGTGATGATGTTGAATCTGGAATCAACTTATCTTCATCGCCATCGATTCTCTATTCTCAGCCTCACGATGGTGATTCGCTGGACTCTCAAATGTATGGCCCTATCCCTGAGACTCTTGATTTTAACTATCCAATCATGATGGTCGACGAGGGGCACGGCGTGGAGGCAAGTCCAAATAAGAACTCAAGAAAAGGTACTTTCTATTTCGTGACACACTACAACCCAAAGGAAATCCGAAGACCTAAAAGAGTATTTAGAAATAAAATATCGTCGAAGAATAAACTTTGTCAGAATTGTGGCCACGGTTTATCTCCTCACCTGGCACGAAGACGGATCCAAGTCGTACCTGCGAAAGAACTAGATTCTGGGGAGATGCCCGATGAAAAAGAGAGATATGTGTCGAAAAGGGAGGATGAGGAAAGAACAACACAGTCTGAATCAATTGAGCCATTAGATCATTCATCTGAACAGGCTTTGGAAGTATCTCCTCAAAAGTTACCAAAGTTGTATCGTATTAATGATGGATCTAATTTTATGCCGTTTAAATATATTCCGGGTGAATATGGCTCATTGAAAGAGAATCTCATTAACCTGAACGCAGACACTGTAGATATTTACGTACCTATAAATTCTCTAAAATCTATATCCAGGGAAGAGGAAACACCGACTGATGTGAGTTCTTCAAAGAATGACGAGATCATGTATGTGGAGTACATTCCAGAAACACGTAATCATCTCCAAAAATCAATGTAGAGCTTATTAACAAAATGCAGAGCGATATAAATAATGCTATTGAATTCAAAACGTATGTTTTAAAACCAAAGTATGAAGAGTTGTTGTGGTTGGAACTAGACTCCAATAAAGATTATAATCGTAATTTAATTTTACTCTCTGTTGCCGTAGAAAAAAAAAATAATAAGACCCAGGGTGAATTCTTCTCATGGCTATTCATAATCCCTTAAGTTAGAAAAGGAAGAGATTAAATATCCAATCAAACTCAATGTGAAATATTCAACTTCCCACCGAAATAAAAGTAAAAATGAATTACGTGGGAGGTACCCGCGCAATGGAAAAGAAAGAAGGAATTAGATTACCTGATGACTGCTTGTCTCAAAAGTAAAAGTCACCATGCATGTATAAAAATAACAACAGGGTTCACTCAATTCATGCGAAAAATTAGCATGATTGAAAGGTTGGCTTCTAAAATATACAACAATAAATAAAAAATCCAACGTTAAAATGTTTTTAAAAGGCTGCAAAGCAATTTAACCACGGGAATGTCCGTATGGAGGAGACCAAAATTCAATCGATTTAATTTTTAAAAACTTGGTAAGTTTATATAAGGAATGATGAATGGAATCATGTTTATGTATAAACATAATTGAATGTTTCTTTTATCATTATAGCTTGAACCATAGTATAGAGGTTTTGTTTTCTATTAGGACTCTAGTATTAGTTTAAAAATATATATCTATAATATCCATGGATGTTAAAACACGTGATTCCACTGTCTAAAAGTTTAAGCTATTTCATTACTAATTATCCTAGTTTTGTACCGGTTGATGATTTGTTTTCTATTAAAAATAACTAAAACAATAACATTAAATTAATTCCTTAAACAGAATTGAATTAAATATATTATTTATATAGTGATATCCATCAGGAACTATTCATAATATCAAAGTTTGAATAAATGTTTTAAGATTTTTCCTCTGCCCCCAAAAAGTAAATAATTGATTTAAATATTAAAATATTTTTATATAATTCTTTAAGTTTGTAAGGATTAAAATGAAATATTTGCATGTTTGATTACTATAACATTAGTTCTAGGTTGTACTACTATCTTACTCGACTGCATATTTTATATTAATAAAATGAAAAGTTTGTTTATCTGTCTGTCATGAACACTGATATCTACCGCACTCACAGGTCTGAAATTTAAAAATAGTATCCCCTGTGCACAAACATGCGCACGTTGGAGCTGGAGTTTTAAATTTTTTACTAGATTTATTGAAAATTTACTAAAAACTGGGTCAGAACAAATAAATGGAGATTATTTTTCGGTTTGTTTGAATTAAAGAAAGGCGTTGCCCAGAGTAACCACTCAATACATTGCGTGGCTACCCTGGGGAAAGCCGAGCATTCCTGCTAATTATAAATAAATAAAATATTCTTAATTAATTCTATTAGTCACATGATGTTACAAATTGTAACTAATAACATTATTAGATTCACATGCATATTTAAGATCTTGGTAGAAGCTTATGATCAGTAAATAAGATTGTATTTGTATAGTTATATGTTTATTTATTAGTTCTACTTTAGTATTCAAGAGATTCAATATACTAAAGAATTATTTTTTTCTCAATTACAAATACGAATCTTTTGAAATCATAAGTTATATGCAATCAATAGTATCAGTCAAATATACTTGTAAAATGGTAAAATATATCATTTAGCTAAAAATTAGAGAATAAAATCATCAAATCAGTATAAAAATAAGGTTCAACCCATCAATAATAATATATTTATATTTCATGTACATATATAACAAAAAATTACAAATTCGTATATATTGTTTCAATATTTTATTGAAGGAGTAGCATTCAACAAAAACGAGCTGGTCCAGTTTGAAGAGAGTAGCAGAAGGTTTCTCGCAATATTGAACCATTATGGAAATATCGATTTGAAATTTGAACCAATATATTTCATAAGGTTTCATTTTACTATATTAAATGATATTTATTTAAATAATGTCAATCTCGGTGNCGTGGGTTCAAACCCAGCCGAGATTAATGGATTTTTCCTGAACGATAAAAATCCGTAGCACAACTTCCTTATGCAATTCGTTAAAATAGTAACTGTACCTGTACACGTATTTATAAAAGTGTTTTTTTTTCTATTACGTCCTTCAAAAATGTGTAGTCATAAATTTGAAATTCGTCTCAATACTATGTGGTGTATATATTATTAACGTGGGGTAAGAAAGTTTATTCAATGTTACATATTTTCACATTATTACATATTTTACTGCATATTTCAAATATATTTGTTATATACTCGTATCTATGTACATATTTTGTGGGTTTATAATACTTAAGATCCTGACTCTACTGATGAGTCTCCTGGTGGCTGGTGCTGCATTCTTAGTTCTCACTACTGCCCTGCGCGTTTCACATTGTGGGACTATAGGTTTGACACGCTTAGTAAGTGGGCGAGAGAAACACAATACAGTATATTATATACTTTTGAATCGAGTTTATGGTGCAAAGTGGAGGTTATTGTCATATTAAAGAGATCAGTTAGTGTGTGTATTTATTTTATTCATTCGGGTTGTTTAGCGTGCACATTCTTAATAATCTGATTGTATCAGTATACGACTTACAAACCAACTTACTTCTCAGACATAAATTCATCACTTTAAGAGGGAAATCCCCAATTTCATTGATTACGAGTTTCCCTGGCATGCCAGGAGTCAAACCTAAGACCATTATCTTAATAGTCATACGCGTTACCGACTGATCAGATTTATTGGACTAAATTGTGTGATATAATAATAAATAGTTCTATTACTTGGCCTAACGGCGCCCCTAAATAGGAGGCGCCGGGCGGGTGCCCCTATTCCCTCCCCCCTCCTTGTTACAACCCCGCCTCCTGGTACGCCCTGTATAGTATAGCATTTAGTCCAAGGTCCGGGAAGAGTTAGTCGCAGATTGGGATGAAAATAGGGTCATGGGTTTCCCTATCGGTTTGAAAGGTTTGTAAGGCCCCACTAGGATATCAGGTTTTGTCGAGTTTCCTATCTCCGTGGGTTTGACGGAGGTCACCGAGTCCGTCGAATTGGGGTTCTGGGTGCTCGTCTTCCCTGGCGTCTTGGGCGTCGTCATAGTCGGTGAGTCCGGTGTCGTGATCTTGCTGACGGTCGAGGGCGTTGTGGTACTTTTCTTAGTGGTGGGCGGGGAGGTGATCTTGCTCGTGACAAGGGGGCTCATGGTTTGGTGCGCCGTTGTCGTGGAGAAACTACAAGGGGTGTACAACAGCTCCACATCGTCCAAACCGATCGTCCCGGAAGTGGAGGTGTTGTTGAATCCAGAGATGAAGATAAGCTGCAACGGAACGATAGAGTCCTTGTTAACGGTCAACGAGAATAGGGGAGGGTGGGTTCTTTCTAGGGGGCTATATGTTCTCGGGCCACGCTCCTTCAGTATCCAGAATAGACCACCCGGTTTGACAACAAAGTATTTTGCATTATTGCTCTTTCATTTTGTTTGCAATAGTTACCAACAGAGAAATATGTTAATATAGTATTTGTAGTGTTGGACCGCATAAGTAAACATAGAAAAGCCTAAGCTTACCCCATTTGTATGACGGCTGGAACCACACGGAACACTAACGCGAGTGACTA
>CABFOV010012446.1:0-11456 GCA_902141375.1 Timema poppense
CAGACCCTAAAAGATATTAAAATATATGTCTGTTCTTCTATAAATCCTACAAGCTACTTCACTTGCTGAATCAAACAAATAACTGTTTTAAACATTCAAAAATGTTTGTCCTTTATTTAAAAAGTATAAAAATAGTACTTCATTTGTATTTTTCCCCAGAGCACTATGTTTTGTTTCCCACCCAAAACTTTTCAGCAAAGGGTCAATCCCGCCTGACTTTCGGGAATTGATAAATTCTTTACCTTTTCCCCAAGGGTTCAGGATCCTGTCCACCCCTAAATAATATATTTTGATGTTTCATGATTTAAAAAAAACTAAAAAATTTGAATTTTGAAACAAAGGATTAGTCTATTCAATCTTGTTCAATGTTACTGGTTAGTGGTTGCGAGAATCATGATTTTATTGCTAAAAAAGTTGTACAAGACCCTTGCTCTTCCTACAAGAAAGGGGGACCCATGCCCAGCTCAGTTTCAGCGCCTATGAAGCAGGTTAATGTTCGAAATAATTTGTATTTAAAAAAAATATATACCTACATCAGGTTAGATCAATTTAAAAGCTTTATAAGTCTCTCTTATCAGTCCCTTTTTCCCCTGGGTTATTATTTCCCACCCATACAATTTGCTAAGTCAATTTGTCATTTCTGTACTAAATCACAATATTCTCCAAGTTTGAGGCAACAATTCTATTTATCAGGTACCAATAGGAGCAACTACAAGCATGATAATTATTTTTTTATACTAACTGGATGTTTACTGACAATTTGTACAACAGAGGTTAAAAGATGAAACAAAACAAAAACACAGTATTCAACTTACCGATCTCGTAAATTTGAAAGTTCAGGTACCATTTCATGTAAAATGTCTGGGAGTATATCCATAAAACTTTGAACTCTTTTAGCTAAATGTTCATCTTTGAGTTTCTTCACGTGTCTTCGGAAGAGACGTTGAGCACTATCTACACCAAACAATTCTTCATAGCGAATATATTCTTCATGTTGAGCTAGTTTTTTGGAGGAATAACTCCATACAGAACGAAAGTCTGTTATTTGAGAACGGATCAATCTTTGAAATGCTTCAGTTGAATATTCTAAAAGTTCTTTTCGAGCTTTTGCAGCTTCAATAAATGGCACTATTTTAGATCTACCCTTAGTTCGATCAATTAATTGCGCAAGGGTAATAAATGCGAGGTCTACATTAATATTTTCATGAGCTGATGTTTCAATTAATGGAATAGCTCCTTTATATTCTTTTCTGCAAACTATTTTTTCTGCTTCTTTTACAAAAGATTCATTGGCATCATCATTTTTGGTAGTAACTAGAATCACAGGCTTCTTTGTTTTCATTAAATTATTTAAAACTCCAGTAACAACTTCAATTTGTTTCTCAATAGACCTACCAGGAACTACACTAACATCAAAAACGCACAGGAATCCATCAATACTGATTTTCCCATCAGGTATCACTTTTTGTTCATATTCTTTTTCTATACCTGTAGAGCAAAACATTCATTTGATTAAGAAGGAATTCCTTTAAACAATATTATTCTACTTGAACAATCTCACAATACTTATAAAAACTGGCATGCTTTTATTCAAAGTGCAAAAATAAAAACAATTATAAGCCCTTCCAATAAAGGTGACACTATAGAAACCAAAAGATTAAATTCCAATTAAAATAAATTAAAGGCATGAACATAAAAGGTAAAGAAATTGAACAATATTCAACTAAACATTCAATTTCAGCCAAATATAATCAAAGTGTATTATAACTACAGTTCAAATATGTAGAAATCTACTTATATTCCATTCACCGTAGGAATTGACTTCTGAAAGGCCTTTTTCCCTACCATAAATCTACTATATAGTAGGATATTGGTAGAATAAAAAGACCTTTCAGAGAGTAATTCCTACCGTGAATGGAATATAGTCTGTGTTTGTGGCTAGACTCTAGAGGGTCTTATAATATAGTAGCTCGTTATATTTTATTTCCATGAGTGTATGAAACAGCATCCATTTTACAGCTTAACTAAAGGTTTCCGATCAAAGATTTGAAGGTGTGGGTGGGGAGGGTGAAGAGGGACAAGGAAATTTGTATAGTGAAAGTAGTTACATAAAGGATTCATAAAAATGCAGGGAATATGTATAAAACCCAAATAGCAAAGTGAATAAATATCTAATTGATGTTTGTAATTTTCAGCATAGCATAGTTTTTGCTAAATTATTTTAAAAAAAGGTAGCTTGTAGTTATCAATCTTGTTTTAATTACTAAAGGGCACTACATGGTAGAGCACTGAGACACAGTGCAGACGTTTAGAAAGCCTGCATTATTAAAGGTGTTGAAATAGTTTTTTCAACAAAATGTAGGCAACAATTATCAGCAGGTTTTTGACCAGTTTAAATATTGACCTTTTTTTATGTGAAAATGTGTACTTCTGAGATCAAAGAAAATAGTTAGAAACATATAAGTAGCCTTCTCCTAGCAAGTAAAGTCATGTTATGATAGGGTCATGACAGCAAATATTAAGATAATGTGGGATTGTCTTTGAGGGTTTTAATTAAGTTATTACACAGTGTTTGAAGATACTTAAATTTAAAATTTTAGCTTTTTAACTAGTCAGATCTTTTCAGTTACATTTTGATGAAAGCAATATTAAAAATTTTCAAATCATTTCATAAATGATCTGGGATCCCTAAAAGTCTCCAACACCCTTTAATGGTCATTTCCTTTACAGGATCCTGTAAAACTCATTTTTCAAAGCATTTCTATGTATAAACACATTTATAATGATACACACTAAAATGATAAGCATAGTGATTCAATAAAAGAACTAGTACTAAATATTTGTTTTGTTTTACACATAGAGGTTTGTTTGTTTCAACTGCTACTTATACTTAATCAACTATTTTTTCACGCTCTTTTCTTTGTGCCAAATTTGATTCCATGTTCTAAATAACTACTTACAGTTGAAAAAATATATCTTAGTTGTTACTGTTAAAAATGGTAAACATTTAAAAGTATTACTAGTTTACATTTTACAAGTAGTTGCAGTTTTGTTGTTGTCTCTGTTGTAAGCAATAATAAAACACAATCTGCATTTCTTGAGAAAAAAAATTCTATTTTAATATGTAGTAATTTAGATTAAAAAAGTATATATTTTTAGTATTATATAAATTGTGTGTTCAAGAGACTAGCTAAAGATAAAAGGATAGATTAGGAAGTTTTTATTTCATTTTCACACCATTGCTTAGGACTTATAAATTTTTCAAGGCCTACTAAGTTCTAAGTGTCAATATGGTAGTTAAACTATTTTAAAAATAATAGTTTATGCACCAGTGGTTATATGGTCTAAGGAGTCAAAAGTTCAAAATAGACTGAGTTGCTTAGTGAGGGGGCGGTGGAAGTTTGAATGTCAGCCAAATTTATTTGGATGAACTTTCATATGTGAATGAATATCACTGAGGGTTTTCCCATTTCCGCTTCATGATATTGCGGGCGAATTTCTTATAAGTAAAATTCCCAATCTTTACTCTTTAGAACCGGGGTCAGCAAATTGTTGATTGCCTAAGAGAACTATATCGTCACGATAACGCAAGCTTACCTTGCATTAGCCTACTATAGTACAGCTTATAAGATCTGGTCATACTGTAAACCATCAAGGTAAGACTGCTACCTTTCTTGGATCCACTATGGTGCAGCTAGTATGCTAGGGCCATAGCATATCAGTCAAGGTAAAACTGCTAACTTTCAGGGTAAAGGGAGCATACATTTTATATTTTATGTCTTTTATATAAAGCCAGGGACATGATTATTGAAGGAAATATCAACTTTACCAGATAAATACAAAATGTATAGGTAAAAAAAAAGAATTAAAAGTAGAGTGGAGAAATGAAGGGGGTTAAGGAGACCATTGATAAATGTAAAGGTCGATTGTGGCCCTGAAAAAATTACCGACCCCTACTTTAGAATAGTTATTAATATTAGCCCTGCGTCTTACTACTCATTCGGGTTGTTAACCTTAGTATTGAATGCAATATTTATTATTAAAATTAGTATTATTAATATTGAAATTCTACATATTGACTTAGTTAACAGTGTCTGTTTAATGATTTAGTGTGATTTTGTTAACAACATATTCATCGCTTAAAAATTGGATTTGTTCCTTTATGCAACATAGTAAACTAACAGTCTGGGGTTGATTGTGTCTTCTAAAAATGTTAGGATGTAGAATGTAGCCTGTACAAAAGCTAGTTTTGTATTTTTTTCTGATAAATTTCAATTCTACTTTATAATGAATGCATGATAATAGAATGAGTTTTATTTACTTAATATATTAATTACTCATGATTTCACTTCCATTTTGTGCTAAATTTGTTATTGTAGAGATGCTACATAAGCCCTACTACTAATTTTAGAATACAGATAATAAAATTTAAACATGACAAATATCAGCTCTACATTTTTTTATAAACTAATAAAAAACAGCTGAATTAATTAAAATAATGTAGATTAATGTAACAAATTAACATAAACTAAAACATGAAACAATTTACCGTCAATAAATAGTATTTTAAATAATAGTATGCTCGTATTGAAAAGATTATTCAAAATGGCACTGTATGTTAAAAGATAATTACGTCCCAGTCACAATTAAAGTTCAATAAAAAATGGCTTTAATGCTATGTATAATAAAAATTACTCGTGTAACATAATATTAATTAGAGGATTAAACCTATATGATTAAAATATAAAATTCACAAGGATAAGATGTTAACAAATCTTGAAATTGTATCACATTTTTAATGATTGAAAGAAACATTATTTAAAGCCTATAAAATAGTCTTGAATGGAGTATGCTAAAAAATTATTTAATGAAAAAGTCAAAAAAATACTACACTAAGCTACATACTTCTAGTCTTATTTTGTTAGGAGGAGCAGTAGAAAATTTTGTGGAAAATTTAATAGATTGCTAGAATATATACCTACACCAAAGCATCTGATTTGATAGACAATATGTTATGCAGCTGTCACTTTTGACAAGCAAAGTTTTGAAACTAAAAAAAATTACAATTAAAATAAATGACAATTTTAAATGTTTAGTTAAAAAAAGATTCCTTTTAAGAATACAGCAGAGCGGTGATTAACCGAACCTTAATTATCTGAAACGTCAATCAACCGAACACACGTTTTAAATAATGTAACATGGAAAATGAACGCTGTGCGAGACATTAAAAAAACCTGCGCACCACACCAGGTTACACCCGATAGTATGATGCTCATCACTTCACTTCCACTCCTCCACTCCTCCACTCCCTCCACTCCTTTTGTCAGTGCCACCTCAGTTGTGTTAAAGAGTTCTGAGATCTTTTGTTCGCAGTTGAATGTTTTAGTTTTGTGACTTATTGAGTATTTTTTGAGTGAAATGTCGTCTACAAATAAAAGAAGTCATAATGTGTTAACTATTAAAAGAAAATTGAAATCATAAACAGAATACAAAAAGGTGAGCCGGCTTCATCACTGGCAACATTTTATAATGTAGGTAAGGCTACTATTTCTGATATTAAGAGTAAGAATAATGTACTGTTGAATTTTGCTTCAAAACTAGACAGTAAAGATGGGGCTAAAAAACTTAAAACTATGAAAAAACCCAAAAATGAAAAATTAGAAGAGGCTATGTTTTTATCATTTTTGCAGAGAAGAAGCAAGGGAGAACCAATATCTGGCCTGTTACTTTGCGAACAAGCCTTTGAAATGAATGCAAAACTTGGTGGTACATCTGACTTCAAAGCCAACACCGGCTGGATGAAAAAAACCACTTTAAATCTCACTATGGCATTTGGGAATTAGAGATCCAAAGAGAGTCCTTGCTTGTCTGATGACTCAACAGCAGTTGAAATGTTTAAAAGTTCATTTTCAGAATTTCTTAAGAAAGAAGGATACACTTGTGATGATGAGTATTACACCAATGAAACCAGTCTGGTCTGGAAATCACTTGCTTCAAAACGAGAAGCTAAAGCCCCACGTTTTAAAGCAAGCAAAGCACGAGTTACGATTCTTGTAACTACTAATGCTTCTGGAAACCATGCATTGCCACTTTTGATAATCGTAAAATCTAAGAAACCCCGTTGTTTCAAAAATTTAACATTTCTTTCACTTTATTTTAAAGCCCAGAAAAATGTGTGGATGGAGGGTAGAATGTCCATGGAAGGGTACAATAACAAGTTTATACTAATGCGGAGGATTTCAGGAAGAAATAAAATAAAACTGGAAAGTGCTTCTCATACTGGACAATGCTCCGTGCCACCCAGAGGCAGAGGATTTAAATGCTGTTGGTGAAAATTTTAGTGTTATGTATTTGCCTCCAAATGTAATTGCACTTTTGCAGCCGATGGACCAGGGGGCCATAGAAAAAATTAAAAGGATGTACCAGAAGGAAGTTTTACGTCAGTTACTTTTGGTTGAATAAAATGACAGTGTCGCAACATTTGCAAAGGCATTAAAGAATGAGCTTAGATGGTGGCAGATGCATGGAATATGTTGATACAAGAAAACCTAAAAAAAAGACTTGGAATAAGCTGCTACCAGAAGAGAGAAACAAAACCCTCGAACAAAATGAAACGGATGATAATCCTGATAATGATTTGGAAGAAATTGTAGAGATATTCCTGATCATTCCAGGATTTTCTGAATGTAACAGAGAAGATACCGAATCCTGGCTTTAAAATTATATTAGTGACCCTGGTTATCAAATCATGAATGAAGATGAGATAGTAAATCATCTCCAAGACAGCAACGAAATGTCAGATGAAGTAGAAGATGAATGTGGAGACATCCCTAGCAAGAATGAAAGTGGCCCAAAAATGAAGGGATTTGTACAATGTCATGGTACAAAAGACAGACAGAAAGATGTCCAACCTAACTTTATCTTTTAAAAAAGGTTGTGTGATTTAGCAACCAAAAAGAGACAATCAAAAATAGTGCAAAGAAAAATTAACGATTACTTTTATTAGCATTCTTTTCTTGGTACTGTAAATGGCCATCTTAAATGTTCAATTCAGAGAGAAACTTTGTCAATAATTGTTGATATGCAATACAATAATTAATTATGGTATGATATATTATAGGCCTACTATGTATAAGGTTGAAAAATGTAATAACAAAGATATGTTTTGCAATTTTTATTGTATTTTAATTGCCATAGTTGTTTCCTATATTGTCTATGATTACTCTTAGCATTATTTAAGATATAAAACTGAAATTTTGTTTTGTGTTTGATTAACAGAAATATTTGATTATCCGAACTACCCTTGGTCCCTATTAGTTTGGATAATCGACTCTACTGTAATGCTAAAAAAATCTGTCTAAAAACATTTTTTTACAGTGTATCATAGACTGTTGAAATTGGCTAATTCAAATCTACAGGGACCACTAGAAAGATTCTAATTATACAATAATTTGAATAAGATAAGTTTTTATTTGGGCTAGAAAAATAATGTCAAACATTAATTCAGTGAAGTAAAATACAGTGATGTAAACATTTCATTTTATTCTTAGATTCTCCATGGTTCAGTACAGACTAGTGTTTTACAGGGGTTTTTTTAATCTAGAAAGTTTTGAATGTTTTCTGGAGTTAATACTCTTAGTTTATTCAGCGCATCGAGAATGGAGGGGCTTACATTATATTGCTCCTCAATGAACAGTCTCAACTCTTTGATGTGGTCCATGGCCTAAGTAGATGTTGAGATCGGCTTTTCTGTAAGTTCCGTCTGTTGCCCTTCTTCATCCCAAGATGCACTATCATTTCTTGTTGGTAACATCTGCCAAAATTTCCGCATCTGTCATTTCACTACAAATGGCTAAGTTCTCATCCAAGTTCACAAAACCCTCATAAGAAACACCTGTGTCATGTCCACATTTTCCAAATCTAGCACAGGGGGTACGATCTCCTCAACAGTTTAATTTTCCTCTTCACCATTGTTGTGGAACTTCCTTTTTCGAAATCAGTTGGCAATAGGGTTTTGCGTTACTTTGTCCATGCACTGTTACACATTCGGGCAGCTTGGAGAGTGTCAATTTTAACCTTTCCATTCTTTCAATGTAAGCATCCAAGAGAATGTTCTGTACCACAAGGTGTCAGTATAAGTGCTAGACTTTTTAATTATCCCTTGATTCATAGGTTAGACTTTAGTACTGACATATTTGTGGGAGACAAAACTTTTACATTTTCCTCTAGAATACATGCAGCAACAGTCGACTAGTAAATGTGTTACCCTCGTGAGATTTTAGTCTTCTTATAGTCTTCTTCAAGGTAATTTTTCTTTGAATTGCATGTGATTTTAAACATATTTTGAATAGAAGGTTCAAGGAACCAAGGGAAAAGTTCGAATTAAATATGAATTTGAATTATATATGTTCAAATTATCCAAGTGTGACTGTATATGTTGCTTAATGGTTATACAATGATATATTGGATGGCTAAGAGCTTAACTAGACTTCATGTTTTGATAATGTAATAATTTTTTACTATAATTTAATATCTGTAAAATCATGTTAGCAACTATAGAGTTACAGTAGTTCCATGACTTCTTTGGTGCTGACTGACAGCTGACAGCTCACAGCTGACCGCTTTGAAAAATTACCAGACCAAATTATGTATCTCTACGCCGAACCATATGATCTGCAAAAACATGTGTTTAACAGATGTCACTTCTGACAGTCAAAATTTAGGTATATACCTAAATGTTGACTATCAGAAGTTAGCTTTGAGCTGTCAGTCAGCACCAAAGAAGCCACGAGGTTACTGTAGTTACTATCACCCCTGGACTAGAACCTTTCGCAACATCACTGCAGTTAGACTCATCTTTATCTTCGTCAATGCCTAGGTTGATTATTGTCTGTCATTTGCATCCCTGCCTCAAGAGACTACTTCATAAAACATGTCCACAGATGAAATGACCTTTGAAATAATTATTGAAAGAGAAATGAGATGGAGGGAGGGGTGGATGGTGCACAAAAACCAATATATTTAGGAATTTTTTTTATATAAAAATAACAAATAGTATGGTAACTATTTTACCACCTCCTCAAACCATTAAGAAAAACAAAGTGAATAGATCGAATTATTAACTTATTACTATAATTAAATTTAATATTTGAAAACTTTTGTTTTATCAACATTCAAACTGGCTAAAATTTTAATTAAAAAAATGTGTTTTTATTCATGATCTTTCAAATTTTAACACATATGACATTTATTCCTAGCATCATTTTATTGTTTATTTTATTAATAGCCTACTGATTAAAGGTTAGGTTAAGTTATTGGTAGGTACTAAGTTACTTTCATTCATTATGATTTTTGTAGATCATTAGTTTCTTGGGTGACCTGGCGGTCTAGGGGTAAGGTGTCTGACTTCTATGCTGGCGGCCGGGGTTCGATCCTCGGTCCCGGAAAAGATTTTTCTGATTACCAAACCCTTCCTTCACCTCTGACAAGACATCTTGTGAATGTGAGGAATGCCAGGCCTCCACCGTGGTTCGGATTCCACGTTAAACTGTAGGTCCTTCATTTCATCTCACAATCACCCTACCATTACACATTAGCGTAAGTGCGTATAACCCGAACGGGTAGTAAGACGCGGTGCTAATAATAATAATAATAATAATTAGTTTCTTCTTATTCTTACCAGAATGACTGTGTTAAATAACACCACCCGGCAATTTTTTTAATGATTATATTCTAAAACCCAGGTGTTTTTGAATGTTTTTTTGATACAGATTTCAGAAATTACCTTAGATAATATGATCTAGCACGTCAGGTTATTAGACACTTTGTAATTCAAATTTTCTTTATAAAAGCATGTTCAACTACTTTAGATGTATTATTGTTAACTGGAAAATCTTAACATATATTAATAAAGAAATGATTTTTCACTGTATTTTTTCCCAAATTAAATATGAAATTTGAATTTTAATATCAAAGAATTAAAAAAAAAAAAAATTGAATTAAACAATATCTAAGAATTTTAATCAAAAAAAGTGCATTATAAACTTTTTAACAAAGACTTCATCTTACTAATTTAAAAATACATCTTGGCTAAACAAAACCTTTTAGAAATGAACGGAACAGTAAAATAAACCTTTAACATTTTTTCTTCTTTTGTCATGTGAAATCTTCCATTAAGTTGGGTTTAGTCTCATTTTTCTTGATTTTCACACACTTCCCTCTTCTTTGCAGTTTCTTTTTAACATAAAACAATAGTCTGCCATCATATTTATATTCCACCTGCCCTGGTATATTTTTTCCTTGTCTTTTATATTTTGGTGAAACCTTTCACCTTGGTCTTCGCTGACATCACCCAAGTTTTCTGGAAAAAAGTCAATGTGCGAGTGGAGAAAATGAAATTTCACACTCATATTGCAACCTAACAATTCAAAGTTTTAAAACATGGTTTTATAGTTTGGGTCATTGTTATTCCCCAGAAAGTTTGGTACAACTGTTTTTAAAGACATCAAAGTCATCATCATTATAGGTTGTGACATTTCTATATGCTTTATCTTTCACAAGTTTACGGATTTGAGGACCAGCCCTTCTTTGAGATTTTCATGAGACACCTTAGGAAACTTTGTTGTAAGGTAATGAAACACAAGCACCATCTTTTGGAAGAACCTTAGTGAATTTCCTCATTAATCCCAATTTACTATGTAGTGGCTGAAGAACTTTTTCCCTTTCTACAAGAGGCTGATTCATGATGTTTTACCTGATTGTAACTTTTCTCTCTTTGGCCAGTCTGTTACCTCCCAATGCTTAGTTATAGCATGACTGTCCCACTCACAAATAAAGCAAGGCATTTTAGTGTAGCCTGATTGTTGTCCAAGTAACATTCTAATAACTTTCAAATAACCACAAACTGTCCAAGAGTGTTATTTGTAGTTCACATTCTTCAGAAGAATTTTTATGTTATCATAAGATTGTATTGAATGAGCCACTGGGATGGATCCGTGTTTCCACTGTGAAGAGAAGGGCCCCTTTAAAGGGCATTACTACCACTGGCAACTATAGAGCTTCGCATGGATACATGACTTCAGCTTTATTATGGTAGTGTACGTCAAGCAGCCTTGTTGACTCAGCACAGAGGAACAGTAAGCTGATACTCCGTGGGTCAACTGTTTGAACTTAGGGTTTGATAATTTCGTTGTCTGGTCAGTGATGAAGCATCAGAGTAGCAAGGGCAGGGATATGTTGATTAGCTTGCAAAAAGAGAAATACATTCTTCAGTAGAGTTCTCTTCGATTACATTTCTGGCTGGATATCCGTCAATTACGTCCGTAGTTGGTCTATCATTATGAAAAGTTCAAGTTTTTATGATTACAATCTTTGTTCTAGATTGTTCCGCGAAGATTTACGTTTGTTCCGTTTTGATAAACCCAAAAATGATATTCTTATTATATTGGGGGGAAACT
>CABFOV010012448.1:0-11454 GCA_902141375.1 Timema poppense
TTACATGTCCTCACCATCTCAGTCTTGCTTTCTGTACTATCTCATGTACTACCCAGATAACTCTCCTCGTGACAGCTAACATGCTCCTCACAAGTGGCCAGCTAGATTTCTAAATAAACCTAGTTTGTTAATTTATTTACTTTGTTGAAAATATATTAGATTACATCTTTCAATCATGTTAAAATTTTGAGTTTACATCATTTGTATACATAAAGGAATAAATATGCACTTATTTAAATGTTGGTGGGGCAGTAATTTAAATATTTTGAAAGTGGTCTTTCTTTCTTAAGTTTGCATTTATAATGTTAGAAACAATCTAAATATCTTATATTTCTATGATTGTGGACATTAAACTGTAATTTGATGAGCAGAAGGTATTAATAGATGTGACCAGTTAGCCACTAGGGAAGGTTGAGATGCTTGGTGTAGTGTCAGGTTAAGATTGAGTCGAGTATTTGCCATTATAAGGAGTGGAATAGTGGGGTACAATCACACATTGGAATGTGTCATCAAGAATCTGGGTTTTAGCTCATTTATTGAACCCCTTGAAAATAAAAATATACCAAAATATTGATTAAAATTAATCAGTGATTATCATTGTTTTTTTCCTAAATACCTAGTTATAGAGATGAATTTATTTTCAACATAGTGAGTATACTTATTAAAGTTTCAGCTCTGTATACAATCAAAAGTTCAATAAAAATCATATTTTGAAATTGTCCAAGCTATTTTCTATAACAATGGATAAACATTACTAATGTATCCTCAAATTGGACACCAATTAATGAATAGTAAAGTTGGCACTCTAATAATTTAAAACTTTGGCTAAAAAACACAAATGGCATAGATCACGCAGGTAATAATTTGCAATTATATGAACTACTGTAATCCAATCAATCAAAAACTATTAGTTATGAGAGACAGTGAATGAAAGAACAGCCCTGAGAGAATAATATACCGTGTTGACAATGATGTCAGAGGTACTCAGTTAACATCCAGGTCATGGGAGTCGTCAGTGCAAGACAAATTATCTTAAAGGGAAGAGCAGAGTTTAGATACAAATCAAAGCAACACTATAGTTGTAGTATTACATTTTACACATTAATACTTTCAAATAAAATATTTTGTCGGTTATTGATACAAATTTAAAGACTTAGGCCCCATAACATGAAGGTTGACTTTCAGGTTTTGAACTTGAACATGAATATACAATGACACAGATTAGTTCAGTGAATGTTATGCAGATTTGGCATTGAAAGGATTAATTCATCAATGAATGTTAAATTTTGTATGTCAATTAATGAGTTATACTAATTACTGGATAAGGTTTAAAAATTAGGTGGCCCAATGGCTAGATAATTTTATAGTAAAAGAAATTGGTAAAACTAAATAAAAAGTAAAAATAAACTATTAAGAGTAAATTTTACGAAGAAAGCCCACCTAGGGAGAGAGGGAAAATGTGTTACTCTCTTCTTCTTTGTGTTTGATAAAGACAACAATGCTGAAATATTATTCTATTAGTGTTAAAATGTGTGTGACTACTTCTACTCTAGAAGATGTCACCTTTGTGTATTGGACTCTTCCCACATATCTCCTCTTTCCCTGGGTGGGCTTTCTTCATCACATTTACTCTTAGTAGTTTATTTTTACTTTTTCTTTAATCTTATTAATTTCCTTTATTATAAAATAATTACTGGATGAGAAATAATAACTTAAGCATTTGCCAAATATGTGCCACTTTTTGTTGGTTTTGTATTTTGCAAATAACTTGTGGCACGGGTAGGCCATTATCACTAAACTATGTCTTTGATCCAATTTTAAAGCTCACAGGAAGATGTTTTCAACTATATTTAACAAACTAGTTCTGAATGGAGGCTTACAACAGAATTATATGTTTAAATAGAAAATTATGAGTAGTTTTTTATCAAAGCTTGGGGTATAATATTTATTTTACACCCTCAGTGATTTGGTTGAGATAATTTTACATGCATATAACATATATTATATTAAAGTTTAATAATAGATTTAGAAACTTTAAATTTATGGTGATACACATCTAAGTTCTTATAAACAGCACATTGAACCTTACAATTAATTGGTAAAACTGTTCTTGCCTAATTTATCTTTAAATGACAAATTAGTTAATAAATAGGTTCTACAAATAAAAATAATTTTATCTTTTCCAAAAAGTTAATTCCAAATGAAGATTTTAAGTGAGTGTAATAATATTGGTGAAAGTAGTTAAGTTAAACTTAATTTACAAATTGCATAATAGTTGATATTAGAAAGGTTTAGAAAATGTATCATCACTTTAAATCTATATGGCATGACCAGGTTCTTTCAAAATACAATTATCTGTGGTTTCTAGTGATACCTTTACATTTATATTAATTTATATTGTGACGCCGCTAAATCATAGGATGATGGACGTGTTTTGTGCGCCTTCTTAGACACTCAAAATATCCCACCATCATTTTGAATGTTCATAACATTATGGAACCCAAAATCCTTAAATTTACTGCCAGAGTAGCCTAATTCAATTTCCTTGGTCAACCAAAAATAATTCCTGAGCCCTGAAACTTCATTAAGTATCCCATACATAGGTAAGTGTAAGAGATGATTGGTATAAACAATATGGCAGATTAACTATCACTTGAAACTGAAATTAACTTAGAATGTTTAGCTTTGAGGGTTTTCTGACACAGCTTTCCTAATAAATACTATCAAAGTGTTATAAAATTATATCAATAAAATATGACATACAAAGTTTAGCAAAAGAAATTACCGGTAGTATACAGCTTTCCAATGTAAATGAGAATATTTTGCAATTTTAAAATAAAACATCAACATTATCATACAAATTAGATAGCACAGATAATTATTATACTTGGTGAAAAGTTTTAAATGGTTTTATTTAGATGTTCATGTTGACTACTGCTGCGATAAACCTACAAAAAATAATATGTCACATTTACTTATACGGGTTAATGAAAATAAATAAATGGATACTCTGGAAACCAAACAATTAATGAGTACTTCAGGGAGGCTAGTAAATATTTGAGAGTTAAATAAATTATTTGTTTTAAATTAGAATTAGTATTAATATAACTCAAATAGTATGTGTGTATTCATATGGCCGGCTCCAATAATGTGTTTAACAAGTATGTTAGTCACCAAATTTAATTCACACATATGGCGTTAAACAAAATGCAGTGTTCACTAACTGTACAATAATTGTTTTAATGCAAGTGAAGCTAATTCCAGCAATACGGGCCATTAATATCTCTATTAGGTGGGTTAATAGAAGTGGTAAAATATTTGTTTGGAGTTGCAAGAGACATTGTCCTCCATTCATATTTTAAACTGTAAATTAAAGGTGACCAAATAGTATATATATATATATATATATATGGTGATAAATGAAATAAGTAAATAAATTAAGAAGAAATACAAGATAAAATGTTAATTAATTAATGTAGATAGTGGTTGTAATGTTGGTACAACTCCCATGATAGTCATGTGTTGAAGGTGTTGAAGGTAGAGAACCTCTTCATGTTACACTTCATGTGGAGAGTATTAGTTTATTAATCCCTGATACGCTAACCAAGTGTCAGCTTTGTAACTTACATTTGTGACTAAGTGTTTGTTGTAATGTGACAATGAGCTTGTTGTAATGTGACAGTGAGTTTGTTGTAATGTGACAATGAGTTTGTTGTAATGTGACAATGAGTTTGTTGTAATGTGACAATGAGTTTGTTGTAATGTGACAGTGAGTTTGTTGTAATGTGACAGTGAGTTTGTTGTAATGTGACAATGAGTTTGTTGTANGTAATGTGACAGTGAGTTTGTTGTAATGTGACAGTGAGTTTGTTGTAATGTGACAATGAGTTTGTTGTAATGTGACAATGAGTTTGTTGTAATGTGACAATGAGTTTTGTTGTAATGTGACAATGAGTTTGTTGTAATGTGACAATGAGTTTTGTTGTAATGTGACTGGTGGACACTTTAGTTTAAGTTTTCCCCCAATGAAATGATAATTTATACTTGTCTAGCAATTGAAATGGGTGGGTTTTCCCCCTAATATGATAGATTACACTTATTTAGAAATTGGTCAACCTCATGATGTTTTGGGAAGTTATAGCCCTTCATCTCATTTAACCGTCATTTTTAATTCAAAGCTTTTATATGAAAATCCTCTCAAAGTAGTCTTTAAGTATACATCCGATTTAATTAAAGAGTTGCTTCTATAAAATGTGTGTTATTTAGAGCACTTTCCAAACAATAACTTGAAACAATGTCTTATGTTGGAAATAGTTTTCAAGTAATGCAATTATTGTTAAGGAAGCAATTATAGGAATCTTTTAAAATGTCATCATAATACGATACATGAATGTTATTAACATGCATGGATAAAATAAAACATATGCATCAGAACTTATTATAGATTTTGAAGAATGTTTTGGTAAATATTTGTTTTTAAAATAATCCTCTCCTAAATTGAGGACTTGTGATGGAAAAGGGTGAAAGAGCCAAAATATCAGAAATTCTTTCTTTGGTGGAAAGGGATGTATAAATATGTGTCGGTTCATATAAAGGCCAATAGATGGTGTCACAGTGCTATGTCCCCAGTTGAGTTCGAGAGAGAAGGGTAGAAGAGGGTTAGTTTCAGTCAGCTGTCTGTTTAAACCTTATAGTGTGCTTTCAAATTGGTGTTGTTCATAATTGTTTTGCAACAAGTCAGTGAATTCCAATAAGTCGTGGTAGAAGGTAAACAATTCTATAATCAGCCCAGATCTGTGTTTCTCAGCCTTTTCCAGCTGATGCCCCCCTCGGGAGATCATCAAATTACCACCCCCTGGTCCAGTTGTTGGTAAAGTTACAGTTTGTTTTAAATTGCTTTTTGGTCACTTTTTTATTTCATACTGGCAGCAAGTTGGTTACCACTCTATTTACAACCATTATTATAACTTATCAACCCCCAAACAAATAATAAGATATGAAAAAATAGTCAGAGCTTACGTCTTGATGAACACACAACAAAAGTTTGACATTTCATTTTAAGATAAAATTATATAAAAAATAATTTGCAGAAACTTTTAGCTTTATATTAGTTAGAAAGTAGGAAGTAAACTCCAAATTAACTATATTGTTAATTAGCTAATCCAAACTGCAGAAAAAAAAATGTTTGCAAAACTTGTTAGAAAAAAAAATTGTCTGTAGTTTTGAGCAAGGATTTCAAAACCACATTCGTACTGACTGATTAAAACTATGTATCTATGATAATCATGTATAGAACCTCTGATTCTTGTGTCTTATAAATGTTTGCTGTTCTAAGGTAATCTATGTTAACAAGAGGGCGTGTGATGAAAGTTACATGAAAGAGCAGGCAAGAGCTGTTACCAAGTTAGTCAAATTGTAACTGAAAGAGGTTGGTACCACTACCTATTAAAGAGCCATCATCGCACTATGAGCTTGTAGCGCCAACCCGACTGAGGCGTACTGGAAAAACAAACGAACACAACATTCAGAAATGCACTCAAACTGGAGAGGAAAATCATTCACTTGAGAAAAACCAGAATGGTGCTACCGTAGAGTTGACAAAAATTATAAAAAATTGTTTTAGAGAACAAAAAATCTAGATTTAATGAAAAATTCTATGAATTGTTAAGTTGAAATATATTTTAATATAAATTATATATTTTTTACACTCTAATTAAATAAATAAAACAAAAAAAGTGGTGTGTAAGACTCTGCACCCTTCTGATTCTATAGTATGGTACCTGTTAACTGATTTGTAACCATCCTAAAAGTGCCATTTGTTCAAACATAAAACTTATTTAAAGTAGTGCAGTTCAACCGCTAGTAAAAGTACTGACGACTCATTCTGCCAGATATTAATTTAAAAACTGTAATGTTTGATATGATCTGATGTTATTTAAAAATGGGATAATGTAATAATAATTTATTTAAATTCAATAATTCAAAGGTATTTTAAATTATTTTCTTCCTTTGGTTGAACAAAAATGTCAATACTGTATTTTTTTTTCTTTATTAAAATATCTTGAATCTAAAAAACAATTATTCTCAGACTTAAAGTTAAGAAAAACTCCTTGGTAGCACCTTTGTAGAGTCGTAAAAATACACATGCTAGAATAAGTCAATATTATGAAGACAAGTGACGTTCAAAATGCAGGCCTTCATCTGTTGAAAAGTCTAATGAAACCAACAGATCGCAATCTCAAAAATCAAAGACACAATCATTTGACATTTTCAACAAACCGACTATCAAACCCAGCATCACCAAACACTAAACTACGGCTCGGTAAATGGATTTAGGGACCTAGGAAATTGTATACACATGTCCTGAGAGATAATTCATTCTTAATCGAAATAAAAATGTAAAAAAAAAAAACATGTTGCCAATGTGACAAAATGTATTGAGAAAAATTAAACATAGTTTGCACACACAAATTACTTCATATTTGCAAGTGAAAAGAAGTGAAGGGGGTTAGTTTTTTATTTTGATATTCAAGGTTAAACAGTATTGATGAAAAAAAACAAAAATTACAGTCAGAAGAAAATAGATATGAGAAGGAGAAAAATATATTTAAAAGGGTTTATAAAGAATGCTGGTTTCCACATTTAGAAATGTACTTTGGGTATTTGTGAACGCTAACTGATTGTGTATAGTGTGCTGGGTTTATAGCGTTTCCCTGATTCATGCCTCGTGCTAAAACCCACAAATAATGTTAACCATCAAACACAAACAGTTTAGTATCTAGAATAAACACACAAGTAATTAATACGGCATATTTTATAATCACTCAATAGAATGCAAAGTTTCACAAAAAAACTGTATTAATTTTAGAAGATTAGGAAAATTATTAACATACTAAAATGAAATCTTAAAAATTTAATTCAAAATGTGCGGTAATTTATAAAAAGTGGAAATGTTATGTGAGACTTTAAATAAAAATTAAATTAATGAATGTTAAGTGTGCACTAATAAAAAGTAAAAACATGGACATATTTGTAGACTAAATAGTTTCACAATAATCCTGATTTAGAACAAAATTAAAATTAAAAAAGTTAGGCGAAAAGATAAAAAAATATTTTAGGTATGTTTGTAAAATTAGCTCACACTACATAAGTTAACATAAAAGTGAGGTTGGTAAATATAACTTATCAAACTGTGATTAGAACAAAAAAATTAATTTTAATGACAGATGAAAAACACATCAATACAGTAAAAGATATGCGTGATTAATGTAAAGCAGTTAAAATTATTAGATTAAATAATTAAATTAAAAACAAATTTAGTATTTTCTATACATGGTAATTGAATATATACTTATAAAGTGAAATTTTATTGCTTATATTTTACATTTTCTAAAAAAAAAAAGTCTTATGCCTCCACATATAAAACAGTTGATATTTTCAGCCAATTAGTTTTTACTCAAAAATTCAAATGTATTCCAAGACAAGGCAATGTGATTTGATAAATAAATATTGCAGTTATTATTTACACTCACTGATAAAGATAGTTTTATAACCCTAAAAAATGCAACACAAAAAATAAATACTGACTTAAAAAAAAAGAATTTAACATCAATATAAAACATAAAATACTATATCCAAATAAATAATTTTATTTCAATTAGTTTAATTATGTAAAACTTTACCAAACAATGAAATAAAATACAATAAATAAATAGAAATAAACTTCTCATAATCAAAATAATACAATAAAATGACCCAGTAGTAACAATGTTGCACTTGTTAGATAGGAACGATTGCAATCACGCTATTAATCAAGCATACACAAGGATTAGAACCCATGCCTTGACTTGTTTATTCAGTTTAAGTGGTGTCAAAATGGAGCAGTGTTAAGGACATGTGATACCTTAAGGCTTTACTTGATCAGATTTTCCTGCGAAGGTTGTTAAAGAACCTGAATTGGAGCCGCAGGGTTAAATCTTTCCGTACTGTAGGGGGAATAAAAACATTTGATAACCTTCCGGATCCTCGTGCAAGCAACAATTACACTGCGTATCTTGACTGCAAATAAGTTCGAGCATCATCAATTTATTAATCTATCATTCATAGAAACCTTTTACTGCAGTTATGTGACCATTTAATGATAATACAGTTGGGAAGACACAAATACAGAGTTGATTTAGTTAATGTCCGAGATGCCAGAGACTTGGACTGCAGTCAAAATGAAAAGCAGCAAGATGGTGGGAAAGTAACTAAAAACAGTCGTATGTGGAGATGAACTCACATCTGTGTATCATGTATGAGATTCAACTCCCAAACACAATTCATAGTTACCCACCGTGCCAGTTACTAATAATACTAAGTTAACGCTAACATGTCTTTATTTTTTCTTCTCCAAAAGGACACACACAATCTAAAGGAGAGTATATTACACGGGAACATGAACAACCTGTACAAATCAATGGTGGTATCTCTGTCTCTCTCAGTTTGACATGTAAAAGTAGTGCCGTGGAGCTGAAAAAGAGTGTATAGTAAATAGTGTTTCATGTGGGGTCACTGTACTGATACTTACTGGCGCATTGTTTATACTTAGTACAGCTGACCATCTACTGTACAAATATAGTTTGTATCAGCTGTGTACACCATTTTGAAAGCTGTTGAAACAAATATTATTTGGAGAAATATTGTTTATTCCTAAAACATAATTATGATGAAATGTTCAGCTGTTATGATTGGAAGTAGTTTCTACAAAATGAAAAGTACTTTTCTTAAGTGTTAATTAGCTTTTAAATACATATACAGTAGCTCCATGGCTTATTTGGTGCTGACTGACAGCTAGTAAAAGTTACCAGACCAAATTATGTATCCCTACGCCGAACCATATGATCTGCAAAAACATGTGTTTATCAGCTGTCACTTCTGACAGTCAAAATTTAAGTATATAACTAAATGTTGACTGTCAGAAGTCAGCTGTGAGCTGTCAGTCAGCACCAAAGAAGCCGTGGGGCTACTGTATTTACTGTGGGTGAAATAGGTAGAGAGATAAGATAAAAATAGTTTTATTTCCAGCTAGATCTATATTGGACTTGTTCTGTTTGTGAATTACAGTGAGTCCAGAATATTAGCCCAGTAGTTTAGAGGAGTATATGCATCATGTCAGGATGAATATAGGGGAGGGGGGTGCAAACAATCCTGAGAACTCAAAATGCCACAAAGGTTGCCTACTCACACTACAAACCATCACTTTCTGGTGAAAATCTGAAACTTGGGGTTCCCATTTTCGATGGCTATGTTGAACTTAGCACTTAAGCGACAATCTAGAACAACGTGAGCAGTCAACAATGGGGGGAAACATTGAAATACAAGCACCACCACCAACAATATTAACAATAAAAAATAAACAATATTTTAATATAGCTTTTAGTCATGTATTTATTGGTCCTGATTAGAGATAGCAAAACAAAACAACTACTAAAGATACATTTTTACTGTGTTTTACTCATTATTACAAACTCTGAAACCAAAAATTAAATTAAGAAACTGTTCATCCAAACAAATTAAACAATAAAACAAAATCAACAAATGGAGAGTTGACCCAAACAAGGTAATTTTAAAAAAAATGTGTTATTAAGGAGAGATAATATTTTATTAGTAAAAGAGCTATTAAAGTTAAAATGTGTGTGGCAGCATTTTATAATATATTTTATTGCAATCACTGACCAGTGCCAATGGAATAATATTAGCTGTTGTACAATTAATCTTTCTTATGCAAATAAAACAAACACAAAGTTAGATTCTATCCAAAGTGAGTTATCTAACCAACAATGTTGTATATTTTAAGGGGTTTATTTTCAGTTTTGTGATTTATTCATTTAAAAATTAACAAAGAAAGTAATCAGTTTCCTTGATATATTTTGCACAAAGTAATGATAATCATGATGGAAAAAAGGAAAATAAGTGAAAATAGCTGGAAACAAAATGTATGTTAATGGTTTAAACATCAGTGAAATCATCTCATAGCTCCAGAAATGTTTAGTAAGCTGCATTTACAGCTTTAAATGAGGTGGATAGAACAATGCTCACTTGTATTCTATATTATGTAATACAAATCAAATGTTGAAAGTCTTCTTTATCTCTGTGTAATTTACCAGTGTTATGTTTATCCAAACAAGATATGTATGTATACGTTTAACATTTTATTACATTTCATTGTTGGTTGTATTGTAAGTCAGTAGATTATTCAGTCTGCTAGCTCCTTGAGCATTGTTGCCTTAGAGCATGTCACCACCAGTCAGAATATTAATTTATATTAAATATTAGGATATTTGTTTTACATATTGCCAAACAAAATAGTGTATTTTTATATCCTCTCGTGTGATGAATTTATTTAAGTATTGTTGGAAACATCGCAAACTTATTACTTGTTGCACTAAGCATGCTTAAGTGTACAGTTTTAAAAAGGGTTACTTTGCACATAATATAGCAAGATCCACATGTTTGAAATCTTTCATGCTTTCTAATAGAATGTGATAGTAAATATGAGTATAGAATATCAAACCATTGTTAAATTAGGTAAATATGGATCATTTTGTTCTTATTGGTATTGTTATATTAAGCAACTCAGAATCTTTTAATTTGGAAACTTTTGTTTGATGCATAGTCAATACAAACTTAGGGTACCACTAAAATAACTAGTTTGATTTTATTTTGTAATAGTTATCTTGACTTTTGTAGTACTGACAACATGGTAAATACTGTACAAGATTGAAGATACAGCTTGTTTCATGGAAAATGTGTTAAAAAGTTTCTCAGTAGTATATACAATATATACAAACAATTTTAACAGCACAGGTCAGTGCGATTAATTAGGCAAATTATTTTATTAGCTTAAGAACTATTTAAAATCGTGATTTGTGAGTCATATTATTTATTTAAGTTTTAATAAAGTTGTGAAATGTAACTTAGTACATTATTAGTGGGCATTTCAAATATAGGATTTTAGAGAACCAACCAAAATATTATATTATAATTTATATATTTTAGGGACATATATTTAAATATAGTTAATAATATTTGTGAAAACCAGCAGATTCAGATATCAGTTTTATTAATGCAATAGTTAAAATGCCACAATTAACATAGAGAGTAGACTTCATCACTATCCCTGTTGGAAGGGATTATAAGGCTTGGGGATCTATCTGGAGGGCACTACCCAGGTCGAGACGTATTAGAAGGCTTGGGGATCTATCTGGAGGGCACTACCCAGGTCGAGATGTATTAGAAGGCTTGGAGAGCTACCTGGAGGGCACTACCCAGGTCGAGACGTATTAGAAGGCTTGGGGATCTACCTGGAGGGCACTACCTAGGTCGAGACATATTAGAAGGCTTGGGGATCTATCTGGAGGGCACTACCCAGGTCGAGACGTATTAGAAGGCTTAGGGAGCTACCTGGAGGGC
>CABFOV010012449.1:0-11454 GCA_902141375.1 Timema poppense
ATCTAGACTTGGAACAAACTAGATAACTCTACTCGTTATCTAACATCTAGACTTGGAACAAACTAGATAACTCTACTCGTCACTTAACATCTAAAACTACCTTAAAGTGCGAGGTTAAGCAATTTATCTTGTCTAACAAGCTAAACTGAGTTCCTGAAACTACTTGAGCTTTATATGAGAGTGTGAATGAGCACGCAAATGGTTTTCTACTTATTGGAATATTGCTTTACTAAATTGTATTTCAATAAATGCAATAGTGTATGTTTTATTCAACACTGGTTAAGTGGAAGAGAAGGCTGACGACTTAACCTCGCCAGATAAATAAAAGCTTTTATTATTAATTTATTTGATCCACCACCACTTCCCAATGCTTGCCCTTTTTATTATAATTGTTTAAATAAATAATATATTGTCGTTTATATTATATAGTTATTTGTTGTTAATTACCATACAACCACTATTCTAATTACATTTATTTACTAATTTATCTGATGATTTCTTATAGCATTGTAATAAAAATGATAAATTATATTATCTTTTATATAAACAGTATACTAAAATATGCATAATACATCGTTTATGAGTAATTTATTCAATCTTAAATTATTAAGTCAATCAAAAATTTCGTTTTAAATGAATTAGCTCATGACCCCATGTTCGTTTTATATTCAAGATCATAAAATAAGACATAGCTACCATAATATATTTTCTTGTTTAGTCCGATTCATATTAGCTAGCTTGTTATGCGAATGGATTGCTATAATTTTTTATAAAAAAAATCTACGTGGCTCACATTTTACAATTAACAGTGGGACCCAAATGGCCAAGGACAGGCCTATACTGTAAAGTTTTGTTATAGGTGTATCAAAAACTATTTTATTATAAAATATAGAGTGATTTTAAATCATAAATAGCAAACGTCAATAAAAAAACCATAAATGAAACACAGGTTCTTCTTTTGATAGAAAATATGTGTCAATTTTTGCACCCTTAATGTTACCACTAAACTGTTTGAATAGTTATGTTGGTAAATTGAGGTATTTGATTGATGCACCAGGTGGGACGATAGCCAGTGTAAGTTCACTGACAAATGAATGGACCTGTCATAAGACAGAACAACTATTAATAATAAGTATAATTTGTTGGATTTTCCCCACGATATAGTTTATTATTAGTAAGTATAAGAATTAAGCTACACCTGTTTATTCGTTTATTATTTAAAACTATTAAAAAAATCCATTAAATTAATTTTTACAAATAATAATAAAAGTTAAGTTATTTGCTAGCGTATGTATTTATATGAAAGTGATAAAGGATCCGCTCTGGTATAGTAATTTATTTTCTTCCGGAATGGTTCCTTCCCCCTTAAATTAATTTTATCCGTTTTGATGGGTTTTTGCCCTTTTTAGATTACAGAAAGGGTCTCTCTTCACATGTTGACTGTAAGAAGCACTTACAGAGTTGACACAAATGTGTGTTCATTTTCGTGGCACGTACACTCACTTTTTTTTTTTTCGTTTTACTGGTGGAAGTTTTGTGTTGCAGGAAAGATTTACAACTTTTTGGAAAGCTCTAATAATTCATCCAGTTTCTTACAAGGGAAAATATAGTAGCCCCAAAAAATACATCCAATGACGCATAAGCTCGCACTTTTCCTATACTTTCTTTATACACGGATTTTTTATTTTATAGTTACCATAATTAACAACCGGTATTATAATCTTTCAACACACCAAGAAGAGAAAGGTAGTTTAGAGAAGGTGTACCCACATTAGTGTAATGGGTATGTAGAAAAAAATACAGGTTTTCATCTCATATATTTGTCGCGAGATTCGTGGAATTTGATCATAAACTTTTTTACAAATGCGATACTTAAAAACAATATTTAAGAACTTTTATGGTAGAGAGATATTTTATAAATTTAAATTAATATTTCTACAGAATCAATACTTTATTTATTTTGTTCGAAACGAGTTGTAAAAAAATTGAATTTGTGTTTGCACTTTTATGTTTACATTATATAAGTAGTTTAGATAGAATATTGATTTGTGATTTCATTTGTGATTACTATAATACCATAGGTTATTCAGTAATATCATTAGAGATATTTGGTTGTTTTTTTAATTTAGATTTGGTACTAATCTTTTATTAAATGGTTTAGTTTATTTAATTGAGTGAGAGTTGATTAATTTTGTTTCTGTTCAGTTGTAATAACTTAACTGATTGATTGAATTAAAATGACTTTTATAATATTTCATTTTGTTTATTATTTATTTAGTAATTATTATATGTAGTAAAGATTCTATAAATTGGATAATTATACAAATTCTTTTATTTTATTAATTTTAAGATTATGTTTATCAATAATATTTATATTTACTACACATAATTAATTGTATTTTATTAGGATGGGATGGTATGACCTAAGAGAAGATTAGGATGGTTGTAAACTATCAAATCTTGTCAGGTGAGTCACATATTATTGTTAGGTGAGAAGAGTGTTTAGCAATGAGAAGGATATGAGTAGAATACAACCTTTGAAAAAGGTTAAGGATGAGAGTGGACGATGGAGAAGTATGCGATTGGAGTATACAAAGTTTCAAATGGAACAGGCAGGAATCCATCCCTATTTTACCTGAGCTGTAGCCGTTTTAGAAGAAGGCAAGGACGCAAGGAACACGTATTGATATGAGTAAGGAAACAGTCTTGGGAGCTTCATTACTATGTCAGACTTATTGAATCTGTAATTGATATTATAAATAGATATAAGTTAGGACTTAAATATTATTATTTTGAAATTTTAAAGATATTATTTAAGATTAAAAAAATTTAACTATTGATTTAGTCCTTGCTAAATATTTATTTAGAATTTAATGTTGAATAAGGAGAAACATATGCATGACTCATTTGGGCTGAGTCCGTAATAATTTAATTTAAAAAATATAATTTTGCGTATTTGTATTTATTTTATAACTGTGTTATGAGCATAGGTGTCATGAATAAGGAGCTATTGAGTAATATTTCATAAACACGACAGCATTGCATGAATCTCAAGAGTTGGAGACACGTTTTCCAACTCCTTTTAGTTAGCATGCGTAGTTGACAAACCATGTTTCAAGCACTGACATTCAAAAATACAAAACTTTTCATGGTAATTAGTAAGTTGGTGTATTATTTATAAAGTAGATGAACACAATAGTTTGGCTTATATTGAAACTAATTTACACTTATCTACTTTCAGATGTTTGTCTTCAAACAAAGGCGTGAACCGTTGATAGGGTGTTCTGGTACAAGTGAACCATTGCCTAAGAGCATCAACCTTGGTGGCAGGCTAATTAAATAATAGGAGAGAACCTCCTTAAGTAAGTTCATGACAGTAACATTAAGTGATAAGTAAATAGAAAGTTACGGGATAAAGAAGCCCTGCTAAACAATAAACAAGATATATAATAATAGGGCAATTTTATTTTACACATAAATCATTATATAGGCAGTAAATACCAAGAACAAATATGTATTGAGTAGATGAAATTGTAACCCAAGCTCTAAAGTTAGAGGGGTTCAAATACATATATACAAAAAATCTAATGTTATATAAAAAAGGGAAGATTCAACTAATAGAAGTGCGCAGTGTGAATAACTATTTTGTTTTGAAAAATGCTGGGTACACAACATGTCCCCAGCGCACGCAACTCACTCCTAGAAGCGGGAAAAATACGGTCCACCTTCACTGAATACCTAATATTATACGAAGAGGTCGAAGACTTTGTAAAAAAGGGTTTGGATATTAAACTTTTCTAAACCTAGGGATAACATAACGTAACTACAATAGTAAAAGATTTCAAGTCTCAAGAGCATTTTGGTTTAATTTCTGCCAAATTTTATTATAGCCCAATGCATATATTTTGAAGAATCTTAAAGTTCCTCATAGATACATTAGTAGTAAAATGACCTTGACTAAGCGCAACAATAACAAATCGATATTATCCTAAAGGAAAAATATTTCATAAACATTTACTATTTTTCTTTTTTCTAATTTTTTATTAGATACCATGGAACTATTGTGTGAATTTAATATCAACGCCTGGCATTATTAACTTTGAGTAAGACAATCTCTAACATTATAGATAATTTCTCCTATATAACACATTTCTGTACTAGTTGCGAAAATACAACATATTCGTTAAATGGTTTTAAGTTCATTGTTTATACATAAGTAACAATAATACACAAAACGTCACTAAATTTTGAATGTATAGGAATACTCTAGTTACCGAACCTTCCTAAGTAAGTCTTTACTTAGCTAATCATGAGACACAACTCACAAGTAAGATAAATAAAGTTAATTTTATATTTATCCCTGACAAGCGTAATGCATAACTTTCCTAACATTTGAAATTTGACATCATGTTCTTAAATAACTTTCCCACATAAATATTTACTAAACTCATATTGCAACACCATTCTCAAGCGACATAAATAAAATTAAATTGATCTGTATAACTGTCAAGCGTAACGCATAAATAACATTTGAAAAGTTCTGACCTAATGTTATAAACAACTTTCCCACATTAATATATAACTAAACTCATATTGTAGTAGAACTCAAAAGCAAAATAAATAAAGTTAAATTGATCATTATAACTGTCAAACTTTAATAACATTTGAAAAGTTCTTACCTAATGTTATAAACAACTTTCCCACATTAATATTTACTAAACTCATATTGCAACACAACTCGCAAGCGAAATAAATAAAGTTAAATTGATCAGTATAACTGTCAAACTTTAATAACATTTGAAAAGTTCTAACCTAACGTTATAAACAACTTTCCCACATTAATATTTACTAAACTCATATAGCAACACAAATCGCAAGCGAAATAAATAATGTTAGATTGATTTTTATTACAAAAAGAAAGAAGATTCATACCAGACTTCAATAATTATGTTTTTTAAAAAAAGAATGACCAAAATGGAATTTTGAATAGTTTATACTTTTTGAGTTTACGCCAAAAAATAATTTCATCCTACATTATATTAATATGTCCTGGAAGCCTCCTGCTTCGTCCTACAGTGTCCAAGCCTAATCCAAGAGTAGTCTCTTACTTGACGGACGGTTATTTATATGGTGCACACTCGTCGAACAATCGAGATGGGATTAACAAAAAGTTGGGGATCACTGAGATAAACACACAGGAAGGGGGAATGCGCGTGGCATTAGAAACGTCGATTTTCTTCTGGCAAGGAGTGGCAGTTACTACCCCTTTCTAGCATGTTCTCGTTGTTGATGTTGGGTGGTCTCTAGTGGTGAGATGCGGCACTAGGCTCGGCGCTGATAATTGTTCGAGGGTTGTTGTTGCTACCAGACGTGTTACTAAGTCGAGGTGCCTGGCCTGGTCGGTAAAATTGGGTAAGTGTATTATGATTGACTTGCCCATTTTGTTTACTTGGAGCATAAATGCTACAAAATTGAAGTCATCCCTTGATTATTATAGGTCTAGTAGACAAATTGTTGATAACGTTAATGCAATAGTCATTACACAATTTGAGCTAGTATTCTAACTATCTTTAATCGAACTAGCCCCAAGTGCTTCAGAGTAGTCTAAGTACATTAATTAGTATAATATTTATAGAATATTTAATAGTATATAGAGAGATTTGATAAAATATAAAGTAAAAAAAGAGTATTCTAGTGCAATACTAAAATTGAGGTATCTTCCCTTAGTTGTTAAAAGGATATTAAAAAAGGGTAAATATCTGTGTGGCAACCCAAAAAATATTAAACATGGTAGCCTATACTACAAACTAGGTCAAAAGGACCAGAAAGAGTCAGATATTTTTAATAACTACTATAGTCCAATCTGGACAACAAAAAAGGAAGGTGCCTCTTTTAAAGTTAATTCCCTACTGGATCTTAAACGACAAAATAATCCGTGCAGACCAAATGACCACCACTAGGTCTGGACTCCATATATCTCCCACATTGACCACTTAGGTTTAATACACCAACAAAACTACATAAAACAATCCATACAGATTGTTCTATACCAAATGATGACACTTCATATTCTATACCTATAAGTTATATAATTGGCAGTAGCATCATGACGCTTTTCAAAATAAAAAACCGGAGCTGAATTATGATAAATATGAATTAGGAATACCATAATTTGTAGTTATTTATTAGAGCAATATATACTGCATTGGCAAGAAGCCCTTACATAATATTAGTTATAGGATACAATTATTAAATTATTTCATCCTTGAAGGGAGCACCTGACCTACAGCGCCCAATATGACAACGCCGTCTAGGGCACTTCATCCGACAAGATTGATGTTGAAAACCCTGAACGTTCCTCGACAGATTAACGGTACAGAATGGACGACTCTATCTTCGTTCTTCCATATATATAGTGGAGAATGGCAGGCAGTGGAGGGGTAGCTAGGAGAACTCTCTAGAATATCCCAGACCAATATTCGTTGAGAGGGTTATGAGCACGTGACTCCATGACCTCTCCCACCACCGGGAATTCAAGGAAGTGGATGCTTGACCAAGCGCTTTCGCCGGCCGTCCTCATCTGAAAGGTTTTGACGTAAGCCATTGGCCTTAAGTGAACGTTTATAGTTTATAAACGTGAGCAGGTCTTGGTTCAAAAAATCTGCGGCTCAGATTAATGAGACAGGCTAACACAGCATTGCTTTTAACAGAGGAGAGAACGTGGTAAGTACTAGTATTGTTTGCAGATGCTTTAAAAAAGGAGAGAACGTGGTAGGTACTCATATTGTTTGTAGATTCTTTAACAGATGAAAGAACGTGGTAGGTGCTCATATTGCTTGTAGATGCTTTAACAGATGAGAGAACGTGGTAAGTACTCATATTGTTTATAGATGCTTTAAAAGATGAGAGAACCTGGCAGGTAGGCATATTGTTTGTAGATGCTTTAACAGATGAGAGAACGTGGTAATTACTCATATTATTTGTAGATGCTTTAACAGATGAGAGAACGTGGTAAGTACTCATAATGTAACATTACGTTTTAAAATGTTACAATAGAACCCCGCCCCATAATGACGTAGACGCATGTATCGCAGTAAATCATACTACCCGCTCAAATAAATAAAACTCAATTAGGATTCCTACAGTAGTAATATTCGCTGTTGTAGTTCATGTAAGTTAATAAGACATGATAAAACAATGCTGGACAATAAATTTCACTATCAAGTCCAATTCTATGTTAATAGTTTGTTCGTGTACTTACCAAATGATTCTGCTTACACTAGTAACCTGCAAGACTGGTCTACACCAGACGAACTAATACGACGAGTGGGGCAAATGAGATTAGATGTGTCAACAAGACGTCACGGCTCTTCTTTTTCAACTGGCGAATTATGAGCTGTGTAACTTTGAAGACAACAGGGAATAACTAGGTACCTGACCTCTGGTGGTTGGAAGAAGAACCACCTATAAAACATCGGAAGATTGGAGTAACTGGCTGATATTCCAATGGAGCAAAATGAACAAATGTCTACGTGACTTTTGAAGACATCGTTGACGTCACCTTGCGTGTGTTTCTGTCTCCCACCTCCCCTTTCTTGCAACGAAACTCCTATATAATGGCTACGCAAGTATGCCAAAATTGACTGACTATCTTATCATCTACGACGGACGATGGACCATTGTCATCGACCTGGACAATGGCAGGATAAACTTTTAATTTGTATCAAAATCATAAAAATGGCCATTCGTGTTTTGGACTCTAATTTATTTTCAACTCTAATAATTTTTGTACATAGAATTTTAATCTTCTGTTTCTAAAACTAACTATGTTATTTTGGTCGTTCTATTTAAATTAATATTCTACTTTTGGTATGTCGCCACCTAGGCGCTAGAGTTCCTTTTTGTAATATTCATTCACGTTGATATCCACCAAGTTAATTGACTCAAAGTTTGTACGAGTTAAAATTAATATGTTTGATATTGTAGATAATTGTATTAAAGTTTCCTAATCATCGAATTAACGTTTCTTATTTAATTAGCTTTTTGAATAATCGTAAAGTAATGTAAATATTATTTGACACTGATATTGAATCTGACGATGATTTAGATATTGAGCAAAATGATGTTGTTGAGGATATTCCTAGAGATATTTCTACTGGAAACACATTTGATGACATTTTCATGACTGAATGGTACAGATACTATCAATTCTCAGCCATCAACGAGTTCACAGACACATAATCATCTGCATAGATCAGTTTATATTGACATAGTCAATACTATTCCCCTTCAAGAGTCAATTAATACTAATACACCAGAAAGTCCACAATTACAACAACAAGAACGCAAATGGACAAATAAAGAAGTTATTAAGTTTTGGGACAGCAAAGACACAGGTTGTTGATTTTACGAAGTTTATTGAGCAAATTAATAACTTTTGTTTGTCTATGTCGGTAAATAACAAATAACAAATATTCAACACGTCATTTAATTCTTGTCTATCTATGTTGTGTCTGATATTTTACTTGAACTTAAAAAAGATAACAATAAAGAATTCAATTTGTTCTTATAACAAATAACAATGCAAAACAAAAGANAACACGTCATTTAATTCTTGTCTATCTATGTTGTGTCTGATATTTTACTTGAACTTAAAAAAGATAACAATAAAGAATTCAATTTGTTCTTATAACAAATAACAATGCAAAACAAAAGATACATTTTCGCGTTACATGTCTACCAACAAAACAATGAATAAATTAATAGTTGAGCGACAATTAACCTCAACAGAAGTAAATACTTCCATTCCTGATTATGATTATGAAAAAGGCTTTGTTGGTGCTATTTTTGAGGACTGTAACTCTCTTACCGATGTATTTATTCGGCTAATTGAAGGTATGCTTGATAATATTATTTACCAGAGCAACTCGTATGCGACCCAGAATAATAAAAATTTGAATTTGAAATGAGAGGAGCTCATTGCATTTATTGGGATTAACTTTTTAATGGGTTATTTCAAACTCCCAAACTGGAGACATTATTGGTCCAACTTTCCAGAGCTACGTGTGGTAATAGTAGCTGTAACAATAAGTCGGAATAGGTTTGAGAGCACACTTAACTTTTTGCATGTAAATGACAATAGTACAATTTCTAAGGACAATAAGGACAAAACCTACAAACTCAAACCAATGGTCGATTGGGGGATGTTTATCATGGAACAAGAGAACTTTCAATTGATGAGTCTATGACCTTATTCAAAGGCAGTTCATCAATGAAACAGTACAATCCGGCTAAGGCCATCAAGAGAGTCTATAAGGTATGATGTATGGAAGATGATAGAGGATACATAAAGAAATTTAATATTTACCAAGGAAAAGATAAGGATATGGAAAAGGAATTTCAAGACTATGGTTTGAGACAACCTGTTGTGCTGCAATTATCAAAAGAAAAAATGAAAAAAAGGTCACATTATTTACTTTGACAACTACTTCGCATCAGTGTCACTTTTGGAGAAACTCAAGTTAGAGCAAACACCAACTTGTGGAACAATAAGAAAACAAAGAAAAGGTCTTCCTGTGCTAATTGTAGATAAACACATGGAGAGAGGTGAGTATGACTATAAATTTACTCAAACTGGTGTTGGTTGCTGGTGAAGTAAAACGCCGACAGAGGAATGGAGAGGTATTGAAAATAAAATGGGGGAGTTGATCATGCTGACAGACTTCGGTTAGCGTACGGCTTGAACCACAGGTCCAAAAAGTGGTGGCACCGCATTTTTTGGGGCTTGTTGGATATCGCCTTTGTTAATTCCTATATTATTTATTCCCTACTAGATTAAACACACCCTTTGCTTGAGTATCGTCACCGTATTGCAATGGGGCTTATGACACATAAACTGGTAGGAATTACTAGGAGTCCAGGATCGAGTATGAATGGTGAAATGTAAAGAAAACAAGAATTAGTGACACTTTGAAACCAAGTACCAGGAATGCTAAATAAGCGAAGAGGAAAGCAACCATCCGTCACCAAGGATATTCGTCAAGGAAACCGTGGTGTGCATTGGCCCAAATTCACAGAAAAGAGGGGTCGTTGTGAAAAGTGCTGCCTCGATTAAATCCAGTCATGCCCTTACTTAATGTGTTCACATTGCAATGTTTACTTGTGTTGCAATGCAAAAAAAAAATTTTGTATTGTGCCACAACATTGCCTTATAGGCCTAAATATTGTTATGGTACACTTGAAGAATTGTTTGGGCTATCCACTGCCGGTAGATGTTATAGCTCATAAAATAACTAAAATATTTGTGATATTCTTGAAATCTCTTTTTACTAGTGTAAATTAACCATAAAAACTATTTCAGAATTTTATTTATATCCTAGTAATTATATTATGCTTTATTCCATGTAGGTTAGTATATGTTTGTAACTTAGACTCTATATAGCCCAACGGTACTTGCAAGTACCATAGCATGAAATAATTGAAATATACAAATTTTGTTAAAAAGGAAAATATATATGTATTGTATGAGTGTAGTAGACCACAAAATCATATAGTCAACTTTATTAAATGGTACAGCGCACCACACAGACTTTCTCTCTCTTTTTATAAACTCGTAAGATTTCTGAACGGAATAATTTCGATTTCCGGTTAAAATTTTAAAATGTTATTAGGTGGTGCACTTCTTCAAGTCATCGCATTGATATTTAATTATTCATTTATACATTTTGACCAATAAAAAATGTAAATATTGAATATTGAGTCTAAAATGGAGATGGATCATTGCTGTACAAACATTTATCCTAGGAGGTTTAAGGAAAAATAACATACTTTTTTTTAGATAATTACTTATATCTAATTACTCGATGGCATTGGAGAATTATTGCGTTAAGACTTAAGTAATATATGTTTACAACTAAAGTTCACAAAATGTTATTAATATATTTGCAAATATCTCAGAAACTGTTGCTTTTATAAAAATATATGGCAAATAAAAGTTTTTTATTTCTAATAGGCCTACAATTTTGCAATGATAAATTGTTTAGTATCTCAAATAATAGTGGAGATATGGAAATAAACGCTTCAGTAAAGTACCCTAAAAATAATTTTCATGGGAAAATGAAAATAGCCAGTTTATTTATAAACTTAATCAACGCCTAGATACGAATTTTAATCAAAATCTTTGAAGCAGATTTTGAGAAAACCTATTTTTTCTGTTTTCGCCCCTTATAAAACTACTCTTAAGATGGGGTGCTAGTGACCACAAGTTTAGTGCATTAATTTTGCAGTTTTTATCACATATACATTTTTTGGCCAAAATATATCTTATATTTCTTCTATAGAAACATAGAGTTTAGTTTTCTTTACATGCTAATCTCAACAATTGAGTTGTTGGCACGAACAACGTTGTAACTGACACTCTTATGAAAAGTGAGCTTTAGTTGGTACAAGGTTGTA
>CABFOV010012450.1:0-11449 GCA_902141375.1 Timema poppense
TGAACAGACTGGGTGACAAACAACATCCCTGTCTCTAGATACAAGTTGAACAGACTGGGTGACAAACAACATCCCTGTCTCTTTAATTCCCCTTCACCCGCTGTCCTAGGGACAGATTGCTCTTCTGCCATCTCACTTTCTCTCCTCTGTTGAGTATTCTTGCCACCATCTCCCCCACATGATGGTCACTGCATTTCTTGGTTTACTTCTTCTTTAGGGTCCCCATGTAGACCTATAAATACACTCGGGATGGTTCTAAAGACGAAGCCACAGTATTTATAATTGAGTTAATTGACTAATGTTACAGAAATGTAACACATATTAAGTAATAATTGATTATGGCATGTCCACCAACCACTAAATGGTTTTTCAGTTTGCCTCCATGAAAATAGTAGTAGACCCCATTTAAAAGTCTACATTATTCATTTATAATCTTTGTTCATGATTAATGGCGGCAGATAAGCCAAACAGGTACTAAGATGCTATTATATTGTTTGATATTACGAAATAAGTTTGACTCAAAAAGCTGCGATAGATTCAGAAAAATGCCTAATTCACTTCAAACTAGTTCCAACCAATGAAAGCACAAAACACATCACATATCACTACCATATCTAAAAGCCTTTTCAAAATTTACTTAATTCGTAATTATGGTAAGGCCCTACATTTTTATTCTTTACAAGCTAAAATACACGAGAATGGTTTGCTGTCACATGTTATTTGATGTTTCGATAGATTAAATACCAGACCTATATTATAACATTTATACCAGAATATCGCTATTATTTTTCATTGATGGCCATGACTTGTCATAATGTTCTTTGTTGTATGATTGTAGCGGCAGAATCCCTTGTAAAGATGACTTTGTTTTGTGAGAAGAGGAGAGTTGATGTCTCAACAAGAAGTTTAAGACATTGAGTAAATATTTACAAATAAGATCAAGAATAAATATAACGATGACGACTGAAATAGCAAAAACAGGATTGTACTTTGATGAACTCAATAAAATTCGTGTTCTTGAACCAGAAGTTTCTCATCAGACAAACCAATTGAAAGAGGAGTGCAAAGAATTTGTTGAAAGTGAGTAAACCTAACTTCTTTCTGTTGCATCTTGCGTTATGTACAGTAACCTTGATCACCCGACTGTGTGACCATGTACTGTCATATGTACAGTAACCTTGATCACCCGACTGTGTGACCATGTACTGTCATATGTACAGTAACCTTGATCACCCGACTGTGTGACCATGTACTGTCATATGTACAGTAAACTTGATACCCGACTGTATGTACAGTAAACTTGATCACCTGACTGTGTGACCATGCACTGTCATATATATGCTACCAAATATTAACGTAACAAACAGAAACAAGGTACAAACTACATGGTCATTAAAAGTCGACCTTTGACACTTGTATGCACGTGCTTTCAAATAATATTTGAGAGCGACCAAAATTACCTTAATCGATTATAATCAGAACCTGATTACAAAATCAAATCAATAGAGTTTAATTTGAAAATGTACATTTTATCTATTCTATAGTTTTTCTTCTAGAAAGGTGAGAACAAAAGTATTTGAGGATTTATTGAATATAAGGAATACATTTAGTAAGTAGCTAGAGCCCCGTAAAAATGGCGAGACGCGATAAAGTGAAAAGTGCCGTACAAAGATGGACTTTTTCCTTTGATAGTTTTTAGATATGATTTACAATGTTTTTGAGAATTGAAATAAAACAAAATCAACTTGTTAAACGAAATTCTCCTATAAAACAAAATAACACCACTTTTACAAAAATCTTTATACAAACATGAAATTAAGAATAAACTAGGCTGTAATATGATTAGTATTTTGTTGTAATGTAAGCTAACGTTAGGCTACATTATTGTGAAATATGCAGACAAACTTGACAAAGAATTCTAAGCAAATATAAAAGGTTCCCATAATACATATATATTTAGCACCGCGTCTTACTACCCGTTCGGGTTATACGCACTTACGCTAATGTGTAATGGTAGGGTGATTGTGAGATGAAATGGAGGACCTACAGTTTAACGTGGAGTCCGAACCACGGTGGAGGCCTGGCATTCCTCACATTCACAAGATGTCTTGTCAGAGGTGAAGGAAGGGTTTGGTAATCAGATAAATCTGTGCCGGGACCGAGGATTGAACCCCGGCCCCCAGCTTAGAAGTCCGACACCTTATTCCTAGACCAGCAGGTCACCAAGAAGAGTGTTGACACACAATATATAGTTCTGGAGCTAGGGTACATATACTCATGTCAAGACTGTTCCACGCCCTAGCGCATGTCGTCGGGTAAATATTGTTTCCTAAATTACCCCGATCTCAAAAGATGAAGTTTCTAGCTTGAGTGATTAGTTAGATGATGAGTTTAAAAAGAAACCTTTAGCTGGTCATCAAAACCTCTAGTGTCCTTCATCCAACATATAGCCTTGAAAATTGGGGAGAACACAAAATATCCATTTTACAACATATTCCCAGTAGAGGGGGCAGGCTTTAAATTCTTACCACCGCCACGTAGCATATCATTGTAAGTTGATCACACAACCATTTGTTCCATTTGATTGAACACACAATTATAAAGATATAAGAGTTGGTCATCATTTCATTACAATAAACATCTTCTTTTACCAAATTTTCACAAAACCATGTACCAAGTTCTACAGCACAAGAATCCATTAATTATTCAGTCTCAGAGTGGTAAGTTCAACTTAGATGTTTTTCCAAATAAGTTGTCACTTCTCGCCTAGCTAAGTGCATTAATCTCAAGTTGTGCTATACACTTTAACCAGATTAGTGAACATGAATACACCTGAGAGAGGTTTCTCTTTATATCTCACTCCTTTTCTAAGATTAATGATTATAGGACTTTTTGCTGCTGAACTTGCCAAGTTTTTTACATAATTGTCTTTGGTGGGTTCAATTTTACTAGCACATTTGGGCCTTTTCATTATGTCACCATGTTCCGTTCTTTTGGACATCTGACATGGACATACAACTCTAAACACAGTCAATATACACACTGTCCACTTTGCATTCTATTTATAATATTTTATTGTCATGTTAGACTTCCAAACAGTCCACTGGATGAAGGAAAGGCTTCTCTGCATGCCTTCCTGTCAGCTTCTGGATGTTCACACACAATATGTCCCCTCTATAGATTCATAGATAATATATCTTACACGTGTTGTGAAATCACTAAGATCACTGTCATCTCCATTGTTTACTTAGTACTATGATCTAGTTCCGAGCTCACACACTATAGCATACTTTTATTACAGTTGCCTGCTGCCATCCGCAAAATATGAGTGGGTGTGTAATATTCCGTTAATGACATGTGAAGTGTACTAGTTCATGGAGGAATATTCCGTTAATGACATGTGAAGTGTACTAGTTCATGGAGGAATATTCCGTTACTGACATGGGAAGGGTTAATACCAGATTATCCTAACTTATGTTGGTCATTATTTAACAATATTTATTATATTTATTTCAAATATAATTTAAAATCAATAACATTTCTTTGTAAAGTTTGATAAAGAACAAAAGAGCCCTTCAGTGAGCCACTCAGAAGCCAAACAGTTCAACTCCATATTTTCAATCAATGAGGAACTTTTCAGAAACTAGAATGACCAACTCTATAACTTGTTATCTCATCAAGAGGAGATTATACTTAGATCACGAATACCACCCTTTTGTTTGATGGCTTCTGATAGGCTCATTAGTTTACTTTCTAAAATATCACCATCTTATATATTACTGTTATTATAGAAACATCTAAGGGAAGCTCTTTTAAAAGTTTTACAACACTTGATATATCTCAATTTGAATATACTCTAACTTGTGGGCAGTCTGAGCTAATAAAGACTATATCATCATCATCATCATCATCATCAGTTTCCAGCCTGTGGCCGGTCCATTTTAGTAAAATTCCTCCATATTCCTCTACCATTCCACCTTTCTCCTTCTCCTTATCTGCTCCTTCCATCTGTTTCTTGGCCTCCCTTGCAGGTTTCGCCTACATACGTCATCTCCATCATCTTCATAGACCACAATCATTCAAAATAAGAAAATGGTTTAGTTTATTGACTTTAATGGTTTCATTTTACAAACCTTTTTAGAAATAACAGAATTTCAAAGAATCGCCGATGGTTTCATCCACACTGTCGACAATCTGGCTAAAGAAGTGGAAAAGGAGAAGATAAAGGCTATCGGTGTTCGTAATCTCCTAAAGTCTGTGTCCAAACAGAGAGAGGCTGAGCAGCAACTGTGCCAGGTTCGTACCTTGTTTGATCCTATACCTCTTGTACATGTTCACACGTTGTGTGGTAGACTGGCTCCAGTCAGGGCAAAGGGGATCATACTCAACATTAGGGGCTACTTTACGGTTCAATGACTGAGAAAGCGGGTAGCAGCAGGACATTACAAAACTCCATATTATAATTTATATCTCATCATTTCAGGACAACCCCTGAAATATATTCTTACCTGCATGGTCTAAGGTGCTACTCTCGCAGTAGACTAGACTGCCGATGACGGGGAGATCGAGGTTCGAATCTCGATAGGGTGTACTGAGGGTGGTTTTATATTCGCCCTCCATGTAAATGCGGGTATACCTATAAATATAATAATATAATCTTAAGAAACTGTGTATACTATGGACTTAATCCATCCTCAATAACCTTCTCCACACTTCCCTAACCTTGCATACTCCCTTCACTTAAACAGTTCCATACACTGAGCCATATTATTTATTTTGTTTGTCTACCACATTTGACACGTGGCATACAACTTCCTTTTGATCCACACACTCTACCTTCATATATTTGCTTCGTCACTGGATCCACATCCATCCTCTCAACATGCCCAAACTATCGTAAGACACCTCTTTCACATTAACCTTCATCATCCATTCATCACTGACTGTCTATTCGAGTTTTCCCCCACACATTCCCCTGGCTCTTGTGTTCCTCCTGACAAACCCACAAGGTTGGTGTTAACACACTTTATATACCGCCATCTTTTCCTCTTTCAATACCTCTCCAATCTCTGCGATAGTCCACATACAGCCAACTACTCTCCAAGATGCCTTCACCTGTCTGTTGATATCACCATCCATCCTTCTATTTTAAGGAAAATCTGCTCAGATACATAAAATCATCCACTTGGTATAACAGTTTTCCATTGATACTAAGTTGACAACCATTTTTTGATCCATCCTTATCAAAAACTAGCACCTTAGTTTGGACACAATCATACTGAGATACAAACTGCCTGTCACCGCATATAACAGCACACCAACACAACCTTGTCTGACAGCTACTCCTGTTTCAGGCGCTGATGATCGAAAAGTCTATGGAGTTGGAAAGGCTCAGAGTACAATATCAATCTTTGATGAAGTGTGAACATGAACAGCAAGAAACCATAGAGCAGTTGGTACTTCATCGATGAACATTTCAACTGTGGTCCTAGCTTCAATGTTTTAGATATTAAGTTAAAACTCATTTTGTTATTTTTTTAAGATAGTAAAATATATTAAGCCTTATATATTTATTTGTATCGTCAACCATAGTGTTATTGTTTTATGAAGGTTCCCACTCCACTCTCACTTAGGTTATTTTATGGCTTGCAAATTAGTGGAACTGAAGCAATATTTAAAATATAATAACATATTTTAACTTTCACATTTTTCATAATTTTATATTTTGTGGACAAATCGCTGTAAAGAAAACCTCTTGTCATTTTATGAGGTAATTGTATTATTTTCGGAGCAAGGCAAAGTTAAGGTGGATAGAAACACACGAAAAGAACACAGTTCACACTTTACAGTGCTGCCACTGGACAGGTAATGGCTGCCTCTTGATGAAAATCAATCCCCCGACCTAGGTTTCATTCTATCGGAACTCATCAGGGAGCGTGAAACATGCAACACAACTTCCTAGAAGAGGAGAGAAAGGAAATTGGTAACGAATGATAGGACACGTAAAAAGGACAAACACAGGAAAGGACATTGGATACGAATATGTAATATATCTGTTCAGTCATTACTTCTTTGTCCAGTGGCAGCAATGTAAAGTGTGATATATTCATGATAAAAGTAATATATGCTTCTATCCACCTTTCCTGAACCTTCCTCCTACAGTGGATGTAAAGTTGCAGTTCATGAATCCCTCGTCTCTTGGCGCAAGGTGGAGTAACAACCACAAGCTATCTTTGAAATTGGAATGTTGGTCACTTATTGCCTCTAGTAGTAAGTTTGATTCTTTAACAACATACTAGAATAAAACTATCTCTCTATCTCTTTTTATATATGAATGTGGTTTATAGCCATAAAGTAATGTGTAGGTGTATAATATCGGTAGTCTGTAAGTTGCAGGGGCGGCTCATAAACCAAACACCAAGTTATCATACAAACAATTATAAGGCAAGTATTACAATTAATATAACTGAAAGAAAACCTCCAAACGAAGCAACTAGCTTCCCAATCGGGGCAACGTAAGGGGAACAGCTCTGCGCAACTCTAAACGGGGCTCTATTTGAGGGTTCCCCTGTGAGTCACGTCACTGGAGGGGAAGGTATTACGTGGACATATTTCTTTGTGATGTAACTTTGTCGAAATGTTGAATATCTTTCATCAGAGGAAATATATGTTCATAGATTTACACTATAGAACATGCTCTAGGGTTTTATCAAAGAAAATGACAAATGAAAGATTAATCAGGATGCGAGAGATGGTTAATTTAGGGCGTGAATAGCCTAGAGGCACTTTTCAACAAAATTTATTTTTAGTGTTTAAAAAGGTAATTGTTCAAATAAAATATTTTAGTAACTATTTATAAATAAAAAAATAACACCTAAATATTAAATATAATATTAAGACTTTAAAATAAAAATGACCAACATAGTAACATTAATGATTTAAAAACATTTGAGGTTGATTTGTCATTGAAAAGCTTTGTAATTTGTTTAAATGCCTAAAAGATATTAAGAGAAAAGAAAGGGAAGATTGGATAGTATTTTTGTACAAATGGAAGTGATGGATGTAATTGTTTAATTTTTATTAATTTATTTCTTTTTTTATATTCCGCAAGTTTTATTTTCGTTTTAACAGCAACGAGATGATCATATTCTCACTGACAGCCGCTGCACATAAAATTGAACCGTTGCAGCTCAGTTTAGTGATAACTTAATATTATAGTTTAATTGTAGAAACTGTGAAAGACCGCATCAAATATTCTACCATAAATTATATTTGATGAAAGAAATTTGTGTTATTTCTTCGATAAATAACAATGTGATAGTCTAGTACCGGCCGTAGAAAGAACATGTGTTCCCCCTTCCTGCTTGCATCCCCATCCTCTCCTCAGTCCGTTCAAGAAGAGTTAGCCAGCGTGTTTCGTCACTAGCCAATCACGCGCAAATGTGTACATTATTCATATTAACATGAGATTTGATGGAAAACTTTTAATTAAGAATAAAGGCAGGCCAATGCCAATTTTAAATATAGACTGTTCTTCCTCGAATAAATCACGTACCTATCATAGACATTTTAATAAAAACATTTATGATAAATATAAGTGGATGTGCGGGTGTGAAGTTACTAACAAATTATTTTGTTTGCTTTCAAAAGAAGAGTCTTCCACTGGATTAAAGGTGGTTTTTCCGATTTAAAACTTTTATCAGAAAAAGCTAAGAAGCTTGAGCTATCATCAAATCACTTAAATGCAGCAGTGGACTACGATGTGTTGGGCAAAATAGATATTCAGGAGTAATTAAGTAGTGCTTATGTTCAACGAAAACATCGACAACATACATATGACGTCACTTAATAATGCAGGGTTGCTTCTGACCTGGAAAGTCAGGAATAGTCAGGGAAAGTTGCAGATTGCAGCGTCTTCGATAAGAAATCAATTAGTTTAAGGTGTACTATTTACTGTAACTTGTTGTTTTTGAAACCTGATTTGGTTTTGGCTATGGTGGGTTGAAAATGTAATTTGCTTAGAACAAGCTGTAATTGTAGTTGATAACAAACAAGTTCGTACACACCCCTGAATTGCCTCACAGCAAGCAGACTGAAAGTGTCAGTAGCACACACAAGACAAGTTTATCAAATGTAAACTCTCTTTTTTAAGAGTTTGGCTGGAGACCATGACCATGACCTTTTAACAAGTGTTGTGAGCCATGTTGTTAGTTGTGCTGACTGTGGGAGTGAACTTGCTGTGGATCTTGATTGTCGGGTTCAGTACACCGAGAAAGATATTGTTGCATTCAGGAAGTTGTGATAACTGTTATGTTAATTGATTATTTTATAATACAACAGGTGTGTGATGGTATAGGAATACCTGTAGTAGTTTTCCTACTCTCACTGTACTGGCAGCAACTCTTCAATACCGACACACATTCCTCTGGAGGAGGGCATTTTCATTATTTGTTGACATACCATTGGTATTATTGATTTGTATTATTACTGTGCCACCAGCAGCCTGTGGAAAGTCAGGGATGTTTTATATTTTGGTCAGGGAAATTAAATCAAGGCTATCAGTGGCAACCCAGTAATGTGTGGTCATGATGAGAGGGCTACTTCTGATAATCGTGGTATTTACTCAGCTTTAATTGATTTTGCAGTCGAGTTAGACTCTGCTCTTGCATTGAATTTGAAAGAATCAAATGTATTTAAAGGTACCTCCAAAACCACCCAAAATTAACTTTTGGATTCAATATTTCAAGTTATCAAACTAAAGTAAAGACCCACATAAATTCAACACATTTTATCACAGCCGAAGCTGACAAGACTGATTTTTTCCAATCAACAGCACATGATAATTATAATTAGATATGTTCTGATGGGCAAATTTGTGAACGATTTTGGTCTTTTATTAAACCATCTGGATACACAGCACACATTTTATCCAAGGTCATATTAGGAGAACTTTAAACTAAATTAAATATTGTCACACAAATTAATTGCAGAGTTACGATGGTACAGCTGTCATGAGTGGAAACAATAATGGCGCTCAGTCATTGCTATAGACATAAGTTTAATCTAATTATGGAACGAGGAGCATAATGTAACAACAAAGTGAAGAGCTTTTTTGCTAATTTACAAACGTTCTCTTAATTGTTTTACCTGTTCACCAAAAAGAACAGCGTTCCTCGACCAAATTGTCAAGAAAAGGTTACCAAGAGTGATTCCAACTCCCTGGAATTTTAAAAGCAGAACATAGACTCTATTGAAGTAGATTCGAAAACCCTAAATGAAGCAAGTGGCCTACTGAACCACTGAAATAGTTCACAATTCATGTATTGCCTGAAACAATTTCATTTAATTATGTCACACGTGGACAAACTCAAGTGTGTGGCATTGATGGCTGATGGAGATAGTGGACATACTGCTGCGAAATAAGTTTGACACTGTTCTAACCCAAATTAAGGTTATCTTTATTAGTGTTTATTTCACAAAATAACCTGCGTGAGATTTTATCTGAAAGTTTCAAACTATGGACAACAAGGTCAACAAGTGAATGGGAAAGGTGTTTTTATACCTTAAAACAGATTAAGACTTTCTTGAGGAGTACAATGACAGAAAACAGACTAAATGTTTTAGCGGTTCTATTGGTCGAAAGTAAATTTAATTCCATTTCTGATTTCGACAACAAAGTTATTGAGGTATTCTCAAATATCAAGGAAAGAACTTCCATTACAAAATATACTGAATAAGAGGCGAGTTTATATTTTTATTAGAGATGGGTCGAATTCACTATTTCTTGAAGCCGAATCTACATTTTATTTTCGAATCTCGAATCCTAGCAAATTGTTAGAAATTTTAATGATTTACAAATAGCCCTACATTAAACAATATAGGCTTAAACTGTGAATTAAGATTTATTTCAATCAAGCTTTCAATTTTAATAAACTCCAGCCACCCCCTCACAAAATAAAGGTTAAAATCCAGCCAAATTAAACAATCTAGACTCTTATTAATGTTTAAAAATCAAATAAATAAAAATTTGAGTGGCTTTTATTTATTTTTAAAAGTATTGTTAGGATGAGTAAAGTTTCTAAAAACCTGTTAAACAAACATATTAGGCCTAGTTATCCTTTGATCAACTTTAATCATCATTGAAGGATTATAATTTATTTTAATAAAAAAGCAAAAATAAAACTACAAACTTATTGTTTTAATAAAGACTAAAACAACATGCTCAACAATTAAACATACATTGGAAACAGTTAACTCAATAATGCCTGGTATGTTTTATTATTATTTTCTTATATATCTATTTCTGAACATACATTCTATTTAAAACACAAACATATTTTCGACTCCAGTATGTTCATTCCCGTTTTATAAGGCAGGAATAAGTTTGAATATTTTTACAATTCAATAACATATTTAACAAAATAATAAACTCTTAGTTAAAATCAATTTAAAAACAAGTTAGGAATTAGCAAAAAACATTTTTTTTTAAAGACTATTCATGCTAACTCTTTTGTCCGACAAAATAAATATTACGGATTAAGTTCAAGTTGTGCTTTTCAAGTAGGCCTAACTAAGTAATTTTTGAATTCAAGATATTATGCTTTGTTTATGAGATGAAAGATTCGACCATCGAATCCAGTAAAACACCGAATCCTCGAATCTCGAACACGTCAGGATTCAGTGGATTTGAAGATTCGAGTGGCCCATATCTAATTTTTATTAATCATTATTTATTTTCAATTTTGTGCCCTCCCATGCAAAAAATCCCGAGCCGCCTCTGCAAAGTTGCAATTATATTTGTATTGTCTGCATATAATTTGGCTAGTAGAATAAATAATAGAATATATTTTATTTAATCAGCAGTTCTATGAGTTTATTTATTATATAGTATGTCTGATCTGATATTGAACTTAGATAATAGATCAAAACAGTTGTATTGATTTTATCCTTTTACTACTATTTACAATATTTTATCATTAATAATATTTGAATATAACTGCTACAGTTCTACAATTTACAAATTAATGAAAAATAAATTTATAGTTCATTTAAAGAAAAGATAAAAAATTCTTATATTCTTTTGATCATAATGCTCTTGATGGCAAAGAAAGTATTACCCATGAAAAATAAACCTTATTCAAATAGCTTTAAGAGTCATTCAGAGTTTAAAGTTTTACCCAGGAACGACCCCCGAGTTTAGCCCCCTCTAACCCCTCCAGAGCGGGCCCCTGGATTTTTTTCAATTTTTTTTTTAGCTTAAATAATGATTATTTTGGGTCAGTCCCAACAAAATTAAAGAACAAACTTAACACCCAGACCGAAGATACACATTCCTGCAACTAGGCTCAGAGGGGATAGATAGCTATTACTCCTGAAGCAGATATTTGTAAATCTATATTATATTTAAGGGCCCGGTCAAAGGTCGTTGGAAGTGAAGAGTCGCGTCAGC